>APFE030520465.1:0-21506 GCA_000404065.3 Pinus taeda
GTTTCTTTTCCTGCAACTGATTCTTATACAATACCTTTTCATTGAATATTACATCTCTGCTCCTAATGATTTTTCGATTTTCATAATCATATAAGCAATAACCAAAATCATTAACACCATATCCAATAAAGGTACATTTCTTTGACTTTGCTTCAAGCTTTGTTCTATTTTCTTTATCAATATGGACAAAGGCCTCACAACCAAAAGGCTTTAAATAGAGTAGTTTACCTTTTTACCTGTCCATGCTTCCTCTGGAACACCACCATCCAAGGAACTTGAAGGCCCTCTGTTTATTAGATAAACAACAGTAATCTACAGCATCCTGCCCCAAAACATGTAAAGGATCCTGATGCAATCTCATGCACCTTTGCACGCTCCTGATTGTTCCTGTTCATCCTTTCTAACACACCATTCTTTGTGGGTGTTTCTTGAACTGTTTCTTGTCTGCGAATCATGCTCTGAATTAGTACTTATCAAACTCTTTGCTGCATATTATTCACTCCATGTCTGATCTAAGACACTTCAATTTCTTTCCCGTCTCAATCTCAACCAAAGCTTTCCATTTCTTAAAAGTATCAAATACATCAGATTTATTCTTAATACAATAAATCCAAGTTTTTTCTAGTTGCATCATCAATAAAAGTAACATAATAACGAGAGCCACCGAGAGATGATACCTGAGCAGGTCCCCATACATTTGTATGCACAAGCTCCAATTTTTCATTCTTCTTTTCTTTCCCAACTCTGAGAAATCTGACTCTCTTCTGTTTTCCATAAATGTAATTCTCACAGAAGTCCAAATCAACATGCTTCCAACCCGGCAACAAATTCCTTGAGTGAAGAATCTTCATCCCTTTTTCACTCATGTGTCCAAGCCTATGATGCCATAATGTTGCATATGCTCCTTTGGAAGTTAAAGCATTAACAGAGTTAGAAATACCATTGCATAAATACAATGTACCAACCTTTTCGCCTTTTGCTATTACCAGGGCTCCTTTGGTGACCTTCCAAGCTTTATCTGTGAAAGTTCTCACACAACCTTCACCGCCTAACTGCCCTGTTGAAATCAGATTTTTCTTTAGATCTGGAACATGCCTTACCTCCTTTAGTAGCCATTGGTTTCCATTCTGCTGTTTTACAAGAACCTTACCTATTCCAACAATTTTACAGGGTTTATCATCACCCAAACGAACTTGTCCAAAATCTCCTTGAACATAGTCATGAAAGTATTTCTTATCAGGTGTGGCATGGAATGAGGCCCCTGAATCTACCACACAGGAATCAATAATATTTTCGAAAGAAAGAATCAAAGCATCTTGTAACACCTCACCTGTCACATTTGCTTCATGATTGTTTTCTTACTATGCATCTCCTTCTTTTCCCTTCCGAGATCTACAGTCTTTCTTTAGGTGTCCTTTCTTTCCGCATTTCCAGCACACTATCCCCGATCTAGAATTGGATCTTCCTTTCCTTGATTTACTGCAATATCCTGAGCTCTTTCCTCTTTCAATTTTTCTTCCCCTAGACTCTGCACACAAAGCATTACCTGATGTCTCACCGGAGCTTTTCCATCGCATTTCCTCACTAAGGATAGCACCGACAACATCATCAAACTTTAAAGTACTAGATCCAAAAACAGAGTTACTAATGGCCATTACTAAACCATTCCAACTTTCTGGTAATGAGCACAAGAATAACAGAGCTCTAACTTCATCATCAAAGTTTATCCCTACAGAACATAACTAACTTGTAATAGTATTAAAATCATTTAAATGGTCTGCAACAGATCCACCTTCCAACATCTTCATATTAAATAACCGTTTCATAAGAAATACCTTGTTTGAGGCCGAGGATTTTTCATATAGTTTCTCCAACACCTTAATCAAACCCTCTGCCGTTGTTTCCTTCGAAATGTTGAAGGCAACCAACACTGAAAGGCACAACTGTACTGTTCTGAGTGCCTTTCTATCGAGAAGGTTCCATTCTTCATCTATCATACCTGTCAGCATCTTTATTTTCCCACCCAATGGTAGGTATAGATCTTTCTGATACATATAATCTTCCATCTGCATCTTTCATAGTGAGAAGTTTTCGCCATTAAATTTCTCGATCCTAAACTTACCATCTTCCACCATTGCTCCCACTTGAACAAGGAACCCTTATTTCCTATGAGTTTATCAGCCAAATAGACCTTCGGCTCTAATACCAATTGTTAGAAAATTATATATTACGGAGCAATGGAACAAAAAAACACATAAAACAAGAGAGACACAGATATACGTGGTTCACCCAGTTTGGGCTACGTCCACCTTGGACAGCCAGTCCTTCCTTTTTATTATCCAGCAAAATGAAGAGACAACCTACAACAGATCTGATTTAATATCCAATGTTTTCTCTCACAGTCTCACCTCTCTATTTCTCACTCGGAGAATACACATCTATTACACAGCCTCAAATACAATGCCTTCATATAAAGAGAGGGGTTGCCTTCTAGGGCAAAAAACCCTAAACTAAACATAAGTTCTACCGTCAAATCATCCACCTAATGAACGGCCCATATTGACTAGAAATTACTATACTTTTACAAGGCAACTTTACATGTGGTTTTAGCTTCCGGGGTGTTGCCCCCAAAACCCCCACCGGGGGACCGCTGGCCCCTGGACCCCCCAGCCGGGGGGGGTTCGCCCCAAACCCCTGTGGGGAGACAAGTCCCCCCCACGTCCCCCCTGCATCCCTCCACATGGAGGGGTGTACAAACTTCCTGGGGTATACATCCGGCTGAAACAAAGACCTCTAAACAATCATGCTCCATACTCAACAAACAAAAGCCTTTACAATGAGTTATGAGGTTATATTTATAGCAAAGGGTGGGGTGACCCTTGACATTCCCCTTTGTTAAATTTCATCTACCCTCATGACTCTTCATCTAATTTATGACTGCTACATCCAACTATCGACACTTGAACTTCCACTTGACAAGACGTTACATTACAATGCACATCTGCCTATGTGAGACAAAATGGCTTGATAAAACCATGCAAGACATTAGTGACTCTAGGTTCGTTGTGATGAGACCAACTCTTTGACATGCTTGTGATGGTGAAGGTGGTGAGTTGATGCAATCTTGGCCGTATGTGATGATTTGCATGCCCTCCATGGTGACATCTTTCTGAAGTGAACTCTTGCCTCCATTGCATCCCGGTGCATTGGTGTGGCTCCTCCATCCAACTCGTCTGCTAACATGTGCATGGTCTTCTTGGGTGCGGCCGAACTAACAACACACCGATGCATAGTGTCTATGCTAATCCTCCAGTGTGTGCTAGTGGTCATGTGCATCAACTATCAACTACACATTCAACTCCATTTGGACTTGCTTCTTGTCTTTGCCTCAGTGAGTGTGCCAATTTGGTTAGATCACATGTGTGTGCACAATGACATGCATGTTGCTGAATTCCCTTGCATGCGATCAACAACACCACTCACCCTGTCTACTCTATGTCAACTACTGAGATGAATCTATAACTTGTATGGGTGAAGTTTCATCCATCTGTGCATGTTGCACCCACTATTGTACCTGTTCCTGCTACAACTCATTCTCTTATATGTGCAGCTCTTGTTACTCCTTGAGTTATTTCTTGAGCACATGCAACTCTTTCTCTATTCCATTCTCTACCTTCACATGATCTTCATGTTGCATCATCACCTCATAGCCCGAGTCTCCAAAGTTGCTTTCACCAGAAGTAGATTTTCTTAATCTTGCAACTTTGTTTGCCTCTATTTTGTCAACAAACTTCCTCTTGTATTATTTTCATCCAGTATGTTGGCTTCAGCTATTGTTCATGGTGATTATTGATGTGATGCTTCTGCATTCATATCTTTATGTCCTTGTCTCCTAACAACATGATGTCTTCTTGGGTAGGAAAGTTCATAGACACTTGATCGACTGCATCCCCAAGTGTGCTATGAACGGTGTCTTCGACTGTGTTCTCCTGGAAACCATTGTACCTGTGCTGCTGAGAGGAAGATGAACACCTGTGATACGTAGAGACATGGAAACACTCATGGCAAGAAATCTGCTAGTCGAAAACAAAAGTGGACTTGAGAACTAACTTGCAACATACATGTGTGACTCATAATGAAGGTTGCGCAATTTCCTCCAGGAGGTCGGGAGACTGACTGCCAAGACTGCGCAAGGCATAGTCCAGGCTGTCAAGAGGCTGAATGGCTACTGGAACTACGGAATTCATAGTCCAGCCCGGTTGCTGACTACTGGAATTACACAATGCGTAATCTCATCTAGCAATGGTTACAGGCTCAGTGACTACATTGCACAATTTTCTGGGCCAACAATCATTGTCCCTCTAAATTGCACAATTTAAGACTAGAGGATAGTCACTTGGAAGAAATGCACATTCCTTGAGAGGAATACAGAGCCTTCCCTTTCATGATTGTGTAATGCTTTCTTGGTGAAGTAGATTCCAGGCCAGGGCTTCCCAAACCCACCGATGGGAAACTGAAAGTGAATGTGAATGTGAATGCATGGTGATACTAAGTGTAAGCATAAGTGAATGATCATGCATGCAAATGGTGAATGACAAATTCAGAAAATGGAACAACATGCATGTGGGTGAGGCGAGTCACTGAATTGGCGATCGTTCGTGAAAAACAGCTTCATGCATGTTACATCAGTGAGATTTTAATGAAAACTAAAACGATGCTAGTACAAGCTAGTATGTATCAAAATGACAGCAAGCGCTCACTAAAATCAAGTAGGCAACATTCATACGAAGCAAAACACAAAAAGTGCCAGAAATGCAACATAAGACATGGAAGGTGGGCTTACCCCAAAACAGCTGAGCTGAATGTGCTGACGACTCCTAGATGTGACATGGGACGTCAGAGCTACAAGTTTGATGTGAGGAATGAGCTCTGTAGCATATGGTTCATGAGTTTTGATAAAATCAAAGATGTGACATGCATGCCACAAATCTAGGAAGAGTGACACTTGGTGGGAGGTTTTTGAAATGATCTTTGCATGCAACCTCCAATTGCTAAAAGTAGATCCCCAAATCAAGGGATGCCTTTGCATGCTACCTTCGAAGAAGCAACCCATGCATGCAAATTGGTTTTGCTCAGTCCCGGAGGGAACCGTTCAACTCAACTGCACATGCAAGAAGTTGCTCAACTGCTGGGAGAAAATGCACATTTCTAGAAGGGAGCTAGGCTAGCTTCCAAGAACAGTTGCGCAATTTCTAGGTAGAGAAACTAACTACTGCCCAGGATTGCACAATTCCTGGGCTGAGCAGCCCTGCTAGGAAGAAATGCGCAATTTTCTAGATGAATCCTGACTAACAGAATTGCGCAATTCTAGAGCCCAGCAGGCTGCTAGAATGAATTGCACAATTTCTGGAAGGAAGGCTAGTTTCCCTCCATAATTGCATAATTTATTGAAGGAGTTGCTCATCTTGTAGCTAAACCAAGTTCGGACAGATAGCCTATGAGAGGAATGCATCAAGCTCTAATAGACACATTGCCTTTCTGTAATAAAATCACTGGAGCTTATGTACTTTACGAAGCAAGACATGTTGCTATGAAAGGTTGGTAGGGAGGCTCCAAAATGAAGCTAATGAAAAATTTTGGACGGTGGTTGTAGCCACTACAACACTACCTAAGTTTTCCAAGGCTCCAAATAATTTTCTCTAACCATGGATTCCAAGACTAGGAACTCAACCCACCAAGGGCTCCATAGCAGTTCTCCAACCAAGAACTCTAGGACTAGTAACTCAACCCAAGTTGTTACAGTGCTTCCATGACTAGTAACTCAACCCACCAAGGGCAACAAATCATTTCTCCAACCAAGGATTCCAGGAATAGTAACTAAACTCAAGTTGTTACAGGGATTCTAGAGCATTTGTCCAACTAAGGCTCTAGGAACTAGCAACTCAACCCAAATCCATAAGGAACATGAGAACCAACTAGAAAAACAAAGATAAACCTACAACACTGTGGCTATCTAGGAAATGGAAAGGCTAGGAAAAACCACTATCAATCCAAGAAATCCTCCATGCCAATGATAAATCATAACCAAGAAACCACATGCATGTGCCATGCATGCTAAAAATAGCAAGGAAAATATACATGCAACATAATACCTACAAAGAAAACCCATTGTAGTTGTTAATCCACATGTTCCCTTGTGCTTTCCTGCTTCCTTTTCCTTCTTTCAACAAATCCAAAGTATGCCACACACATCCAAGAGTTCTCCAAGAAAACCCTAAGTTTCCAAGAGTATGAGAGAGAGAGAATAGAATGAGAGATCCAAAACTAAACTAACAAAATATACCACTGACAAAAGCCATGAAATGATCCTCATAAGACTTTTTTATCATTGAGGCCTCTGTTTTCTTCAATTTCCATTATTTTTCCTTCATTTCCCTCCTCACATGACACATGTGACCTGTCACCTTCCTTTTCTCCTAATTTCCATTATTTTCATAAATAAATGCCAAATGATGCCTCTTTCATTTCCAAATCATTTTCCATTTCATTTTTCAATTTCCTTAGCCATAATATACCGAAATGAACACCCACTAGGATTTTTTTCCCACCATTCAGTTTGGAATTCATGTCCCGTGATTTTGGTCTTATAATTTTTTTACATAGAAATTCAACCAACGAATGTTACACTTTCTTTCTGAATTTTCAACACTCCCTCTTAGCAAGAAATGGAATATCAACCACCCCTATCGTGCACATGTGGAATGTACTACAGGAAACACCTCTCACTTTAGTTTTTGCTACTACAACATCTTCAAATAAGAAGCATAAAAAAAAACAAATCGAATCAACTGTGTCTGCAATGGTCTACTGGGAAAATTGTGTTGTTGTTGACTCTGCTACTAAGCCTCCTGCTATGTTGTCAACACTCCTCTACATTTCTTAGTATCTGACTGACACTGATCCTCCTTCTACTCAATACTATGGGCCTTCATAGCAAGGTATTGATCCATGAGGAGAACACCTCAATGGACCCCGCCCAAATTTCTGCAACCCTTGGACTAAGGATCTACATCGCTCCACCTCACCCTTGGAGGTATAGTTGCATATGCTCCCTCTTCCCACTTAGTTCAAACTCTCCCTTTGTTTTAGGTCTCTTCTTGAGTGCATTTCTTCACTCTACCTCTTGTATGCTTCTCCATTTTTGGCTTCTCCACAACTTCGTGAGGCTTCTTCTGAGGCTGCATGTTGATAGGTATAACATGCTCCCTCTCAACCACCATATCTCTAGTCTCCACCTTGCTCCTCAAGGCTTTGCATACAAATTATACCTCAAGTACATACATTTCCTTGACTCGAACCCTAATCTTCTTCACTTGTCTCGTGGCTATGTTTCTCATGAATGCCTTTCCTTTTTTGAAGATCATATCATAACCATGGTCTTCCAAAACTGCAACAAGGACAAGATTCTTCTTTAGACCTAGAACGAACATCACATCCTTGAGTCGACAGTACCAATATCTGTTGCACTGTACCTTCCATAGTCTCAAACTTAATGTTCATCTAGATATATTTCTCCTCTAAGTCACTGAAAATTTCTCTATTCCTCATCATATGGAATGAGGCACCACTGTCCATGTACCACATATTCCCCGTCATTGTGCTCACCATGCATGCAATGAGAGTGAAGTCAAGCTCGAACTGTAGATCCAAAGCTTCACCTACTGCTGCTACTACAGGCTCCTTCTTTATTTCCTTCTTGGGTGGACACTTCATGGCATAGTGCCTAAATTCATGACAATGAACAAACTTGATTTTGGAAAAATCTTTCTTCTTTCCCTCTTGGCTGGAATTAGCCTCACCTTGGGAATTATTCCACTTATCCTTATTTCCCTTGCTGACTAATGTAAATTCCTCTTCCTCTTCTTTGGATGAGGTCTCATCTGTAGTATTCATCCTTATTTCCTCCTATACCAAGTCAAACCATAGGCGCTCCTAATTTGGTAGTTTCTCCCTCCCGTTCACCGAATCTTGGTAGTTGTGTCAGCTCTTGGGAAGGCCTAGAAGGGCTATTCTTACCAAATCATCCTCTGCTATAATAACACCAACTTGACCAAGTTCATCATGACATTGTGTGAACCTACTCAGGTATGGCAGAATAGTCTTGTTCTTCTGCATCTTCATATTTCAAATCTCTTCCTTGAGTACTAGCTTCTTGTGGTCAGTGCTATTCTGGAAAAAAACTATCAGTGCTTGCCACATTGATTACACAGTCTCTTTCCCATGGATATTTGAGATAATATGGTCTCATACTCCCTCTAATATGATTATCCTCACCTTAGCAAAACACTTCTTCCATTCCACTAGATCCCTTACATCAAATGCTTCTAGTTTTGGAATATCACTATCAATGAATTCCTTCAACCCATTATCCTCTAGTACTGCCCCCATGCGGTCCTTCCATAAATCATAATTTGAGATTCCCTCAAGGGAATTCTCAAGGATTAGTCCATTGAAATCCATCTTCTCAGTCCTGAAGAAAACATGTAACCTTGATCTTCAAATTCATATAGCTGGCAATGACAACTTTGAAATATATGTTCTATAGTGATTCTAGCTCTGATACCATGTAGAAATTAATGTGCAGATTCAATACTTCTCATGAAATTTACTAAATCACAAGATTTGAAGCTACTCTACTGATCTGCGGAATTTAGTTCACCATCTAAAATAAGAATCATAAACATGCAAAAGGAAACATCACACATGCACAAAGATTTATCTAGGGGAAATCAACTACTCAAAACTCCTTACTATCTATATTGCATTAATTAGAGAATATAGAAGAAATACAATTCTTTCTCAAGATTGAGCATACCCTACAAGTGTATAGTATATCCCTCTACCTAACTGACTGAACCCAACCCAACACTTAGCCAATTTCAAGACTTCCCAAGCTCCTATTTCCTTGTGTCTTTCATCTGGGAATAAGGCCCCTATTAATTAGGAAATTCCCTCATCTAGAATGCGCAATTCATTTTGGGGTCTTCCTCTGACTACATGCACCATATGTACACTTTAGAATAGTCTACAAATGATAGTACACAGCATTGGGATCTCCATCTCAACTAGGTAACTCTAATTCTCTACATGCATGAGCTAATTTAGCCTAATTTATTATTTATATGGATGATCACTGAGTGTGGTTGAAGTTCCACTTCCACAACTTGACCTTCCACTAGTTCCTCCAACAGTTATAATTATTTTACCTAGCCATAACTCAATTTAACTGAATTAAATTGCTACAAATGAAATTAACTCAACCTAGGCTCCTAAAATTTGGGGTCCCACTGCACATAAATGAACTTCATGTCCCTAACTCGAATTAACTAAGCTAGACTCCTATTTTTTTGGAATCAACTCAAGTACATTGAAACTCAAGTTATTAACTTGAATTGATTATTCTTAACTGAGTGACAAGTGATATGTCACCTCAATTAACTCCTCCAGGTTGTCTGTTGATGTGGAAATTCAAATTTTCACGATTTTAATTAAGGAAAAAATCAAAATTGAGACTTTTTTGCTGCATTTTCAACATATATGTCCATCTTTTTCATGATATTATTAAAACGTATACTATAGTATCCAATCTTGATAGAAATTAATGCATGTTGTTGATGATTTAAAATGGAGATTAGAACAAGTGCAGAGCCTGAGTCTTCAACTAGCAAAAGAAAAATATATTTATGTGGACGTGGACCTAAAACTATTAAATCATGTGGAGGACAGTGGATAGAATATTTTATGACAATGGATCCCACACACACAACAAATGATTGCATTGAATAAGAGGTTGGTCAAGACTATAGTACATGGGATGAGTACTTTGAGAAAATCGTTGTTTGTGGATGTTTTGTATGTCATGGAAAGAAACAATTTAAATGAGCGATTGTACAAAGACATTACATACATGATGAGCTTCCAGTGGGTAGTATGCCTCCTACAAACGAATTGAATCCAATAGGAATTGTGCTAAGGAATTTTACAGTTTGATATAAATAATATGTATTCTTATTTTAAACATTGTTTTATATTATTTATATAATTATTTTTTTCTTAATGATTTCTTGGAAGATAAAGTTCTTGCTTTAAAGTTTCCTAGAACACTAACTTCCAACCTAGAGGGAAATGATCATTTATATGATGATACATCTAACAAAAATATGTGAGAATATACCAGCTCGGAAGAAGAGGAATTGATGAAAACAAGTAATAGAACAAAACCAGTTTAAATATGCATAATTTCCTTAAAGATAAGGAGAAGGTGGACTACATACCCTATGAGAATGAATGTGATGGAGATGATGACTTTCCCTTGAGTTTTAGATCAATTTACAAAGATACATTTGATCGTTGACTATATTGTGCTTGGCCCAGTGATCAACAACTACCTAGAGTGTATGAGGTGTTTCAATTTTGGGGATATAACTACATGATACGAACCTCCGATATCGTGGAGTGAATCTAGGCCTCTTTAATGTCCAAAATGTCCATGCGTGATATAAACATAGAGACAATTGACAACAAACCACTAGGAGATTAATGCCATATTATGGTCCATCATATTGTAGTGGTGAATGGAGAAGGCTAGTAGAATATAAACCTAGCATGTCAACATATGGTCTAAATTGGAATATGTATACACATCGTCTCTAATTGGAAAAGAAATGAATAGAGGTCATCTTATGCATATAGATAGGTGTTCATACACACACAAAAATATTGTAGGATTTACAAATAGTAGTAAGGGAAGGGACCCTACTATAAGACCGAATTGTCAATTTGTTGAGGTTATAAATGATAAAGATGGAGATATGGAAAGAGAGGTTGGTAGATTGATAATGCATGAGGTTATTATGGACCTTCACATTGGGGATGAGTTATTAATTAATTACCCCTTCTTAAAACGCACCCTTGTGCGAAAGAAAAGGGAAGAACAAGGTATCCCTAAGGATGTTCCTAAGGGAAGAAAACAAAAGAATAATCAATGATTGTGGACTAACATTTTATAAACTATGTTGTCAAAATTGTGTTTTATTTTAAATTATTGTATAGACAAGGTAGTCTATAAAATAATGTTCCATTATTCAATTGATATATATATGTTCATACATTTTATATTTTTATTTGTTAAGACATATTTGATTATATTTATTTGAAATTGATATAGCTATGAATTATCCAATTATTTCCTAACATTAACTAATGCTAGTGTTTGTTGATAGGCAGAATATATTGATGATACACCTACTAATACCCAAGATCGAATTGGGTTATCAAGCTTTGGATGGGATGATCCAAACCATACTTTAAACCATACTAGGGTGAAAAGAGAAAGTTTGAGATAACACTACCAGCTGAGAAATTTCAAGAGCTAATTAGATTAGCATACATTAATGACATGCTACCTAGCCTTAATGATGATCATGATAGTGAAAATGAAATGTGTGAAGAGGGATTGAATTAAATGCTTACAATTTTCTTTGGGTATGGAAAAAATAATGATGATAATGATCATATGGTTGATAGTAATGATGATAGCAGGGGTAATTAGCACCAACATACTATTGATGATAACAACCTAAAAGACTCAGTCAAGAAATCAACTAACACAATTATGTTAGGATAAGGTGCAAGTAGAACCTCAAAACTTGCACACACCTTAATATTATTAGAAATCAAGTCACTATTTGGTTAGTCAGACAAAGGATTCATAACGCTACTAAAGTGAGTTGAACTCTATTTCTTATTTTGCATTGTCAATTCGTGTACGTAATTCGTAAACATTCATCAACTTCATTTATGTTTGGGGATTTTCAAACCATATATTGTATATAAATAATCCTAGTGTAGATTGATATATAAAAAATGTTCATCATAAGTCAAACTTTCAATTGATTTAATCTCAGACAATCTTACAGGGCACTAAAAACTAAAATATTCCTTGAATATATTGTTTTTCTGTCAACTTGCAGAGAAGCATGTTAGTTGCTAATTGAGTTGGGGATTGAATATAATAAAATGCATTCATGTAGAAATTATTTCATTTTATATAGAGATGAATATCAACACAATGTAGAATTTCATGTATGAAAAGAGAAGAGATACCGTACAAATGTGCAAGGTCCTATAGTTCCAAAGAAGGTTTTACATCACATGCCAATCATACCTAGACTTCAATAAATGTTTCGTTTCAAGTGAATTGCACAATTGATGGACTGGCATGCAAAGAACACTAGTAAATATGGATTCATGTGAATTTTTGTCGACTCCAAAGCAATGAAATACATAGAGGAAAAATGGCCAATAAAATTCAAAGATGAACCCCGTGGTATTAGATTTGGTCTTGCAGTTGATGGAGTATGACCATTCTCTTTCCTGAGCTCAAATTGTAGTTTTTGGCTAGTAGGATTGATAGTATACAATATTCCCCCATTGTAAAAAGAATGGCCATTTATATTACACCTTTTATTGATGATATACAACTACTATGGAAAGGCATACAAATGTATGACACATCACGCCCTCCATCAAATAATCCTTAATGTTATATGGTGTGTTATGTTAGACTATTCATGATTTCCTAGGACTTGTTTTTTTTTTTTGGAAAGATATGATATTTATGTATTTACACTCATAATTTATTTTCATCCCAACTTTCATATTTACGTTTAAATTTAAATATTATTGTCCAAAAATAGTCGTTACTTGAAATTATGTCTCTAAGTTTCTCTGTATTTAAGCCTTTTCAATGGTCTTCCTCTTCATCTAGTCCTGATGATGAACCACACTTGTTGGTTCGAAACGCGTCGGCCAAAAATTTCTCTTATGTGATTTCTACTGAAATACTTTGCTAATTCATTATGGATCACAGAAGCTTGAATACAGATATTATTTTGATGTTATTATTGTTACTTATTGAATTGTAGGGCTTCAAACAAATGACATATTTTCATGCCCAAGATGTGAAGAAGAATTTCAAGGGCGTTATTCTAAATATCTACATAAATTTATTTATGCAAATAGTATGGTGATTTTACCACCAGATTATAAGTTTAAAAATCACCAAAAGAATCAATTTGATGGAAAAATTGAAATTAGAGGCCCTCCCATGATTATGGGTCCAGGTGATTGGCTTAATAATTATGAAAATGCTAAATTGAAATATTGGGAGGATTTTTTTGATCAAGGTGATTCAATTGAAGAACAAGAACAAATTGTAGTTAATATTCCAGAAGGAATGAAAAGGAAATCCATATTTTATGACCTCCCTTACTGGAAGGATCTATTAATATCTCACCTATATTTTTTTACACACATCTTCAAAAATGTCCCAGATTCTATATTTTGACATATATCATGCGAAGAGAAGGATGCCTTGTCTTCAAGGAGAGATATTTCTCTTTTTCATACCAAATTTGATATAAGACATGTGTGGCCAAACAAAGAAAATGAAACATATGCAGAAGCTCCATGGATTTTGAAAAAAACTAAGCTATACCAGCTAAAAAATTCAATTGTTCTACGAGGACACCTATTGGCTATCAGTCGTCATTGGAAAAAGATTTTATAGTTGATGGACATGTGACAGGATTTAAAACACATGATTTTCATAATTTCATGAAGGTATTATCTTCATTTAATTTTTACTAGTAACATTGATTAAGTACAAAATATATATTGATATTCTATTGTGTGAGAAAAATTACTAATGACCTTTGAGAAATTTGTTTCATAGCATATCATGCCATTGGCAACTGGGGGGGTTCATGTGTTATCTTCGACTTAAGGAATGCCATAAGTCAATTTTCAACATTTGCAAGTTATGTGATATGAAATGTTCATGTGTGAGAGACATAGAGATATTATATTTCTTTTTAATTTTTGACTAAAGGTTCATACTAATTTGTTATTCTTATATTAGGTGGGTGAACTCCAAGCATATCCACGAATTTGAAGTGCCAAAATCGTAGAAATTGTATGTGTGTGTTGTATCAACAAGGTGGATGTTTTTCTTTGAGAGGTATATGAAAAATCTAAAAATATATGTCTGACAAAAGGCACATCTAGAGGATTGCATGGATAAAGGGTATGTAATGAATGAATCCTTTTTCTTCCCATGTGAATTCCTTGGTAAGGTTTTTGAATATGGGCCACGCTTCTAGGATGAAGAACAAGCATTAGATATTGTTGGTGAAGAAAAACCACAATCTAATGGTTTTGAAGTAGAAATTAGTAAGTAAATTCATGATCATTGTGGTTGTTTTCCTTTCAATCATTAATTTACTCTATAATTTATTTTTCAAATTAACAACATGACATTTGGAGTTTGAAATAAGGATGTTGACATCTAATATGTGTAGACCAAAGTGTTATCCTCAACAAGTTCATTTTGTACCACATGGAATTTATGAACAAATGCACTGATTTATGAGATAAAAAGAGAGAAGTGTTAGAAGCAAGGAGACCGTATAAGAGATCGAACCCAATATATACTCCACTTCCCACTGATCTACTTAGGGAATGGGGCAAAGATTGCACACTACAATGGGTTACTGAAGAAAAAATAAATAAATAAAAATAAAAATAAATAAAATAAATAAATAAATAAAATAATAATATATATATATATATATATATAATTAAAATTTTAAACTAAAAATAAATAAATAATAATAACAATAACAATAATAATAAAATAAATAAATAAATAATAAAAAAGATAAGTATAATATATATATATATATATATATATATATATATATATATATATATATATATATATATATAAGATGCAGGAGTAGAAACATAACAAAAGATGCAATCAACATGTGTAGAGGATGTGAAAGAAAGGTGTAGTTGGAATTTACATAATGTTTTTTCTTGACAGTTTTGACACTATTAACTATTTTAATATTCGTCATTATATTTGTTTTCGGTAAAATAAATGATCTTTCATGGGTGAGGAACTATCCTGCGATGTGGGAATATGGTCAACATTATTGTGTAGAAAGTGCAGATGTTAAGAGACAATCCTTTGATTGTGACATCATGGTTGATTTCAAGCAATCCAATCGATCAAGCTCAAAATATAAGAATATTTTTTAAGGGAATCTATAATATGTTGGGAAAATCCAAGAAATTATTGAGTTGGAATACCACTCTTTTAAATATTGTATTTTTAAGTGTAGATGGTATGAAGCATTTGAGAGGACATGGAGATATGATACCCATAGTGGATTATTTTCTATAGATTCCTCAAGGTTCCTACCAGATGATAACAAGCCTTATGTTCTACCAATTCATTGTGAGCAAGTATTTCTTTAACTCAAACAAGAAGCGGTAGTGATCATTAATCTATTAATTCATAGTTTCTTTAACATAGATCTAACTATGAATACATAACATAGTTTTCTAAATTTTTATAACATAGGTTTAATATATGTATGTTCTTCATGTGCATCTATTTTTCTATGAATATATTTTGGACCCGAAATGGATATTTTTCATACATTATGATCCAAGATTAAGGCATGTATTTGACGATGCATTAGTGGATACTAAGAAGAACAATTATGGTCAAAAAAATAAGAGAGAGGAATTAGGGGACATCGAAGAAATCAACATCCATGATGATTGAAGATTGTTATGTTCAAGCACAAGAATACAATCCAGAGTTAGATGATGTTATAGAAGACATCAATATGGATGGCATAGAAAATGATGATCCAAGTACATCTAGTAACAATATAGATGGTCTACAGTCAAATTTCAATGATGATGAATATGATGCAGGTCAAGATGAGGATGATCATAATATTAAATATTTGAAAAAACATATGAACATTAATAATGATACACTGGATGAAATTGTTGCAGTCAATAATGTTAATGAGAAAAACATCTAAATTTTCATAATTATTTGTAATCCATTTTTTAAAAATGATGAATTTTATGGCCCAAACTTTGAATGCGTCAGTATCATTTTTGTTGATACAAACTACCTATTGCAATATCCTTAAATTTTTCAATATTTGGTATGAATTGTTGGCAGGAAAAATTAGGATTACTTGGATCAGAGTTAGTATGGTTAGTGGTCATTTATTGGTTGATAATGGTTTAGAGGTGTCGCCAACTTATTGGTTAGACTCGGACTAAACTAGGATGAAGAGCCTATTGAATAGCAATATATTAAATATGTAATTGTTAAAAAATATAATTACATATATCGTATATGTAAAACAATGTAAATCCAAACCATAAGGCTAAATGTATACAAAGCTTGTTCATTGATTTATATTATAAAACAAATTGAAATATTGCAATAATTATAAGCTAAATTCTTTTCTATGTGAAAAAACAGAAATTTTTAATTGTATTAATGTTTGTTATGAGTAAAAAAATACTCTCTAGATCGAATCATTCAGTTTGGCCTTGTAATGAAGGATAGACATGCATTTTTGTCAAGCAGGGCTAAAATTTCTTTGCTTCACTAAAATGCATGCATTGGCTTCATTTCTTAGCCAATATGCCTAATTCAAATTGTATATTTTTTATTTACTAACTATTAAAGACATTACATCTTTTACTTGATACTTTGGAATGTTGGAGCTGGTGCTGATAATTTCTTAAGACTTGAAGCCTTATTTTTGTACTACTTTGTCAGTCTTAGAAGGATATTTTGTTTAGTGAGATAAGGATATGTGAATAATATTGTTGGTGATGTTGATATATACCATCTTATTATGCATTTATTTTGTTTTTATGCTACTAAATTTGTATCTCATGTAAGCTTTATGCAATTTTCTTGTTAATAGAAGTTGGATTTTCCTTTGGAGAAAAAAAAAAAAAAAAAATTGGAATCTCTCACTACAATAGCAGACTTAAAACCATGCTCGAGAAGAATGGAGAGACCTTTCCAGGCATCCCACATATCTGCCTAATTAATTGAGGAACTGCCAATTCCCTAGGCATAAGACAATATTTTTTACCATTTTGGTTAAAAATTACACCTCCAGTTCTAGCAACCCCCAGATTTCCATTTGAGGCACCCTATGGTAAATGTTTCCATATGATGCACTAAGCATATTGTAAATTTTTTCTACTGTGGAAAAAATGCATATTTTGTATTTCAAATAGAAATTTAGTACATTCCATGGCACCAATTCTTGGTTAAGTAAGCTATCATCTTATAAAAGTCCATTACATTGTCCAAAATTAAAAGAGTAACTAGATCTTAGTGAGACCACAACTAGATAAAAACTCCATGTGTTGAGATATTAATCTCACTATTATTTAGTTGTTGGTTAGGTGTCGTCTTAATTGACTTCTTGTCTGTTAGGTGTCATAAGCAGTTTAGTCTTAATTGAGTTCTACTCCATAGGTGTCGAGTTTTACTTCAGTGATTTATTATTGACGTTTACAATGTAACCTATTTTAGTCATGCAGAATATTGAGAAGAGCAATCTCTGCTCCATTTTTTAGTTTCATTCTTTGTCATGGTATCGGAGCTTATACTGTGTAAGACTCTTTGACAGAGCAACAGATATCAAAGTAGGATGCATAAGACTCATTGAGAGCAGCATTTAATACGTGTGTGTATTCACAAAAGAAAAGTAGTAGAGATTTGCTACAGAGATTGTAGAAAAGTGAAGCAACTGTGAGATAAAGGTTGTTGTGAAGTTGAGTTGAAGAAAAACCTTATTTTTTTTTGTGCACAATATAAAGGAGTCAAACTAGTGCATTAGTAACACTACTAGCGTAGGACAGTGAGAGGATCAAATGCGTTAATTTCCTATTCCTTGCATGGATTTCGATTTAACGCTCCTTCCTATTGATGAACAGTGCGTTAATATTGTAACACTTTCCTTCAGCTATGAAAAAGGCTTTAGCACGCTACCCTTCACCGTCGAGAGAAGCTTTAGCACACTTCCTACCCATTCTTTCTGCCACATTACCAAAAGTCAAACCAGATTCAAGTTTTTTTTTGTTTAACGAGGTCAACAAGGTATTTTGTTTCATTCGTTCACGTATTCATTAGGATTTTAATATATATATATATATAATATATATATTATATATATTTATATATATA
Source organism: Pinus taeda (assembly GCA_000404065.3). Lineage (NCBI taxonomy): Eukaryota > Viridiplantae > Streptophyta > Pinopsida > Pinales > Pinaceae > Pinus > Pinus taeda. Next base: position 18,152 of record APFE030520465.1, read on the forward strand.
TATATATTATATATTATATATTATAACAAACAAACAAACAAAACCAAAACAAAAACAAAACAAAAAAAAATAAAACAAAACAAAACAAAACAACAAAACAAAAAAAAACAAAAAACAAAAAAAAACAAAAACAAAACAAAACAAAATAAAACAAACCCTTATGATATGCCTTTTGAGGTTATGAGGTACATGCGTGAGTTGAAAAGTATTTTTTGAATAGAACTTATATTCAAAGGGTTTGTTATTTTATTATAAGAAAAAGGTTTTTTTAAGTTTTTTTTTACATAAAAAACTTGGAAAGAGAAAAGAATTATAGAGTTTGTAATTTTTTTCAAGTTTTTTTATAAAAAACTTGGAAAGGAATAGGATTTTTTAAAGGAGATTTAAAAGAAAAGGCGGACATTTTGCATTCAAAGAAATTACTTCCTCCAGTGCTGTGATGTAGGTAAATTCTAAGTGTGGACGCAAACAATTCCTCTAGCCCGAGAGAGGGGGTCTAGTCACAAACAGACAATCTATGGAATATTTCCTTAGGCTATAATCAATTAAGAGGGCCTACCTCTTAGAACATTATTCAGCTTGGTGATGATCTTATTTCCTCGTTCCAGCTGTCTTTCGTTTCCTTCCTTCGCACACCTAAAACAGGCAAACAACAAATGTAATAGCATACAATATTGTATTCAGCTTACTTAACAGGTCAAGGAACATTAAGCCGTAAATATGTAAAATGAAACTTCTTGTAGGAAATCAATCGATAATTGCATTTATATAAATCAAAAAGAGATTACAATCGATGCCTTGACATTGATTGTCTCCTCTGACATATGTGGTTTCCCACACTTCTGCTAGCACTTCATGGACAACCCCAACAATGGAGGTTTTAAGGCCTCTTTCCCTCTAGTCTCAAATCACAATCAAGCACACTATTCGCCCTCAAACATACACTAGAAAATATTAGACTATAGATGTCTTGCTGATTATTCTAACTCCAAACTCAAAAACTAGCTTTTGCTTGGGAAAAAGAGTGGTTTTTATAGCTTGGATGGATGGGAGATGGTTCCTCTTCTCATGGGAGAAGGCCTTATCTCTTGGATTAGTTCCATCCTAATAGAGGAAAGGATCCCAAACTTACCTCCTCAACTCCATCCGGCCTAACCATTTACCAGACTTTCATTACGAAGCTTCTAGAGCTAGAAGCTTCAACTCCATATTTTAAAAACTCTCCTAAAGAGGATCAACGTGACTAAGAAAGGCTCAATCGATCCGATTGGTGCTAGGGAAAGTTGTAATCCCTTCATATCGACATGAGGAAGACATGGGTCATTAGCATCGGCCTTGCAAACTTCGGTAAATAGAAGAAATTTTGGAAATGATGCAAAAGGGAATTGTTCTTCTCATGAAGAGAGACATAATGGGAGTTTCTTCATGAGGGGAAAGCATGTGGGGTTCATTGTAGAGGTCCTCCAGGATCATGGAATGGGGAGTACAGGGACAGTGACAAAATGTTGTGTAACAGATGCCTCCTAAAGCATGAAGGCAAAACTAGAGTGAGGAGTGAAATGCTTTACAAGTGCATGTGGGGAACTAGAGTCCATCATCAAAAAACATGCAAGAAAGCATAGATGCATATACATCACTAAGAAATCTATATAATGACAGTGGTATGGACGCAGTCATCCAGAGAATGATCATGTAAATGGATCTAAGGCATCAGCGTAGCCATCCAGCAAAAAGGATCATAACCAAACCAATAATGAGAAGGATCACACATAACAACTCATGGTATGGTCGTAGCCATCCATCTAAAAGGGACATGTATATCAACATGATCATGTCACATTGCCTCGCAACCTGGACTTGTGTAATCTCAACCGAGGGTCTTGCGCTCCAAACGACCCAATCAAAGTACAAATCCTAACATGCGAATGAATGTGTTGAAGTCAAACATGCTAAGAAGTCGCTTGATTATTGGTTAATGATGTGAACCGTTAACAAGTGGGAGAGAAACCACCAATAATGACAATGGCTCTCAAGGTACTGGCAGCACAGTTCACGAAATGTGAATAAAGGAACTGATGTCAAATACCCGTGAAATCACCCGATCAAAAGCCAATGATGTGAACTTGTCGTCGAGTGTGAAGAAATTGCCATTAGGGCATGCAAGCTCTAAGGTTCTAGAAGGGAGTCGCTTAGCCAGCTTCTTGGATAATGAGTTGAAGTCGACAGGGAGCGACCGTGTTGAAGGAAGGCCATGATGCATCCCACATCAGCGACACGAGACAAAGGGATGCAAATGATGTCAAATGATACAGAGAATCAGGAGTAAGTGTAACTTCAAAGGGACTAACTCTTGAACATATTGGTGACACGATTCCAGAGTTTGGCAGCTTTGGGATCCATAGGATTGGCAATCATGATGATGTGGCAGAGATCAAATGGAAGGAAAAAATGAACGGCCCTATTAGCGTTTGACATTTCACCTCAGGCTGAGAAAGGCAAATATCAAAGCTACATCAAACCATTCAGCCTCGTAGCTAGCCCTACGGGGCAGGAGAAGGCTCTCTCCGGTCTATCTCGTAAAATCTTCAATGGATGAGATAAACAATAAGGTAACACTGATATTAGGCTAGTAAACTGATAAAAGAATTTGATTTTGGGATTTTTGGGTTTTTGGTGGCAAGTTAAGGAGAGGGCAAATTTGGCTGCGGGGATGGGACACAGTTTCTGCAAGGGAGTCTTTGGGGCGAGGTAGGAGGCTGTGCTGATGTCTTTGACTAAAGTGAATGGTCAGGAATGAAAGAGAGAAGGCTAAAGAGAGCAAACAATGAATTTGAATTCTCTTTAAACAGTAGAAACCATCAAAATTAAACAAACTTAAAAGCAGAGCATGACAAGCATGAATTCTTACTTTATCACTTCATTTGTTTAATATGCAGAAGTATAGAAGGAAAATGAAACACATAACAAAGCTTACAATGACTGAAGAAACACACCATCAACACATGAGTCCACAAGAATCCCAAAGATGACTGCAAAACCCTAGTCTTCCTTGCCAAAAATTGCAGAGATACAAGAGATAATACAATGAGCTACTGCTCTCTCAAGAGTCCAACCTTTCAACCCCTGAAAATGACTAAGAAAATACATAATATAGGCAATCCAACCTCTTCCCTTGCCTCTAGGGGTCGAGCTCACTATCCTAGGAGCTGTTTCAACCACTTCTAAACTAAGCACTAGAAAATAGGCAGACAAAACAACTTGCCTCTATAAACTTGGAAACCAGTTCATACATTCAATTTTTACCCTTTACATGAATGAATCTTCTAGAAGTGTTAAACAAGAGTAAAAGTGTCTT
>APFE030520466.1:0-10214 GCA_000404065.3 Pinus taeda
TTTAAATATCTACAATGCAATATCAAATTAGAGATATAATGTCTGTTTTATTCAGTATACAAATAAAGGCTTTTGATTTCATTGAGTGATATACTTTGTTCATAATGTCATGGTTTTTTAATTTTATAGTTGAAAAAATTTCAATTTCTTTTGTATCTAGTATGGTGTGGTTGAAAACATGTTAAATTTATACTTAGGAAAGAAAAATGATATTCTACCAGAAACATTAATGTGTTTTTTCCTTAAAAATTAACTTTGTTTGAGACATAAAAAATTGGTTTTATTAGCATTTTTTAAAAAGTTTGAAAATTGTCCCTAAAAAAAAAATGTTATTCCAGTAGCATCACTTTCGTTTTGAAGCTATATTTTGCACGAAAATTTCGTAGTAAATTTCATAGTCACCGCCATTTTTAAAACATGTTCAAAATTGGCACCTAAAAAAAAACATCGTTCCAGTATACACACTTTTCGTTTTTAGCACTGTTTTTGATGTTTTTTTGGGGTTTCTGGGCCAGAGTTCCCATTTTGAGTTTATAGTTCCCATTTAAAAGTTTACATTGTTACCATCTAAATAGATTAAAAAGGTATGAAATAGCTAAGAATGCCTATTCATTTACCTTAAACAGAGAAACACAGTCCAATACACAACCTTCTCCTTCAAGGCCCTGATGGCTGCTTCATCTTCTTCGTAGCCTAAACCTTTGAAGATGACCTCTGTTATATTTCATACCTGGTCCATTGAGTCCATAAGGTCAAAGCAACCCAAAATAAATAAATAAAATTCACATCAAAAGGCCTCTCCTAGCCAAAGTTATGGCTAACTGAAGATTTGTCCAGTTTGGCCTAAGAAAGCTCCACTAAGTGTGGTGAAATTGCAGTTAGCTCCGACAAATATGGAAAATCTTCCATTTTTGGAAACCTTCGCCAGCTAAATTTTCAGTTAGACCCTTAACCACCGGCAGAATTGGTGGTATGTGACCACGTGTAAACTCAACGGTTTAAACTTCTTTGGATTTCGTGCTGACCCCTGGGTTTATATGCCAAGGTTTTCACGTCGGGGTCATATCATAAGGGGCTGGCCCCTTTTCTACCCAAATGCAACCATGTTAAGATTTAAATATAAATCGTGCCTATGATATGTTAAGAACCAACATGTAGGTGGGTTGGTTAGGTCTGTGGGCTGCCAGTGAAGAGACGAGGGTTTGATTCTGTTAAGTTACAATTTTTTTGCCATATAAAACTTGTGGAATTAGGGCCACGTGGCGGCCTCTAGGCAGGCCACGTGGCGCTCATTAATTGGCTAGCTAGAACAGAATATTCTAGGGAATATTTTGGAGAATATTCCAAGAATAGCCTTTATTTATTTTTTTCTAAAAATGCAATTTTTGTAAGTTATTGGGCAAATTTCAAAATGCAATAACTTCTCCATACGATGTCAGATTTTTGAACTGTTCACAACACCAGAATAAGGAAGATGAGACGTATCTGGTTGTTTAGGTTCCAACCCAAACTGAGAACTTTCAAATTTGAGTAGTTTTGACACTTGGACTTGAGCTCTTGATCACACCTCCCAAATGAGAGGCTTTTGGTCCCTAAAAGCTTACAGAAATGTCAAACTGAACTGTAGTATAGAAAATGAGAGAATGAACATCCTCTTCTCTTCAGCCCTTCAAACATTTTCTTTGCATGGAAAATGACTTTGAACCACAAATGGAAATAAATTGACATTTCCCTTCCTAAATGCGCTTTTTCTCCTATCCACAATTGTCTTTCTTGCACTCACACAGAAATTTTCTAGCGAGAAAATTAGAGAATGAAACTGAACAATGATGCCTTGATCAATGATCTAAGGTGGCTCAAAACAAACAAGATATTACATCATAGAATACATGCATACATCCAAAATTTACATATGTACAAAAGGAATATGTCAAGAAGTCCATCCACTTCTCACCAAGCCACTTCCATTGCGACTTTTGCTACTGCAACTTTTCCTCATGTGAAACTTCCCTTTCCACATCAATAATGGAATTCGTGGTTCCACCTTTGCCAATCTTCTTATCCTCTTGCTGCATGTGTGTGGGACGACAAGTTGAATGTAAAGTCCAACAATGATAGACAACATGTCCCTTCTTTTGGAAAAAAGTGCAAATCTTATGCACCTTCTTTGAAGGTATTCTTTGCTTCATCTATTTCCTATGTGCTTTCTTCCTCATCCAGCATCTCGAAACATGATGATTAAATTGACCACAATATGTACAAGAAATATTTCTTCCATTAAATCCTGTAAAATTTTCATGCCTTACAGAAACACAATCAAATTGATCATGAGAAGATGTATACCTCTTGTGCTGCTTTGCATGTTCATCCTTTTTGCCTCCATGAGGAGATGAACTAGTAGAGGCTCCATTTTTCAATTGCAGACGAACATCATCGATCTTGTCTTGAAAACTGCCTAAAATTGCATGCTTGTCATATGCTACATGTCTACCATCTTCTTGCTGCAACAAAGGCTTAAAGCAATGGCAATCATCTTTGAAACAAATTTGACATATTTGCCTCATGGAACTTGGAACAAAAGTTCTCTTTGAATTAGCCTCAGATGCCTTCATGGCTTTTGAGTCTTCGCCATTAGATTGCACATAACCAAGTCCAAGATTCTTGGGTCATTCCTCAATAGAAAGGGGTTCAATCACGCCTTGTGCATGCTTTCCTAATCCTTTGCCTCCATAACCCATCTTAATCATTAACTTGGATCCTACTCCCATTTTATGCTTTTCGAAAGATCCATCACATCTTTCTAAAGAGGAAACTGAAGACAAATCAGAATGGATTACCTCTTTCTCACACATGTTTTTGGTCAAAGCCTCTTGGTCTTGATGAAGCTGCAACTCCATATCATGCAAGCTTTGAATAATTTCTTCCTTCTCCTGCTTCATGGCCAACAATTTCTCACGAAGCTCTATGCTTTCTCTTCTATCCTAAAATAGGATCTGCATAATATCCTTCAATATAAGGAATTCACACTTTATATCCTCATCGAAGGACCTTGTGAAGGAGGAAACTTTACTTGTAGAAGTTTTCATTATGATGTCAATTAAAAAATTAACTTCAACAATGTTCTTAAATATTTTCAAAGCAAATGACAAGGCTTTTTCACCCAAATGTCTTTACAGCCATCAGATATTCAAGCGGCCAACAACACACAAATCAAGTGAAAATCTTGTTCAAGCAGCCAACAACAAACCAACTCAAGAGAAAATCTTGGAGTGGTTTTGAGGTCCTTTGGGGTAAGGAAAATATCTTCTATTCATTTTTGCCTTCCCCAAGACTTAGCTAATCAGTAGCTATCCCCAAACTTCAGCAAACTCAAACAACATGTAGTTTGCAAAATAGTAAAGAAATCAATCTTTTACATTACTTTAAACACCTTTCAAGCTATACAATCAAGCTATTGTGATGTCAATTAAGCAAATCAAGTGCTATGATACTAACATGATCTGAAAATGGAAGGTACTTGAAAAAGGGTGCAAGATATCCATTTTCAATTATGTAAATGAGTGCAAAATTACTCCAAGTTTAAATCTGAAAATGTGAGAACTTCTTATTTCTAATACAGAGATAGACTGTAGGGGCATTTACTGGATATGTCACCTCTAAAGAGAGGATGAGATCCAGAAGCTACCTGGCCCTCTATAGAAATCTACCTAAAGAAATAATAGAAGTAAACACTGAGATTTAACTAAAAAAACTTTGCTTGAACTTGACGTTATGCATAATTTTAGCTTGAAAGAGGTGTATGTCTCTTCTTTTATTTATGTGTATTAAGTTTATTTGTATTTGCTGAAACTTAACATATATATCAGCAACATAATTCAGCCATAGAATACAAAACACAACAACAATTTAATATAAGAGTTCACCCCAACTCTTGGGCTACATCTCCTTTGAGCTTCATCAACATGACTAGACTCTTTGGGATTAAGGTATTAAATTCTTTTACAAGCTCCACACTTAACCACAATTAATCCAAAAATGGTTGAAGGGGCTGAGAATACCATTTTAAATCCCTTTAATGGTTGTCCAATTCCTACAAACAGCTTAAGGCTTCCATGGATACACATCCTTATGTCGGTGAACTAAGCTTCTTTGAGCTTATAAATGGCACAAACTCCCTCAGATTTTTGTTTCTGTCACTGAAACCACTACTTTTGTATCCAATAATGATCAAACACCAAATACCAACTGATTAATTGCTTACATCAAGCACAACATCCCAAAAAATGGCTCTCCTCCACGGTTTGCCCAGGGATTCCCATGACTTCACATCAACTTCTTAAGCTGTAGAAGTACTCAAAATGATCTGAAACCACTTCCATTGGTTCCAAAATTATTGAAATAGTCAGTATAGAGTTTTTTTTCATTAGAAATGGCCTCCTACTGTTTCGGTTTCGCCTACACACACTGTTGGCACCCCCTGACACTAGGGTCAAGGAAAACTTCTCTGCTGAGTTTTTGAACTCCAAAAGTATTTAATACTTATTGAAACCTCTATAAATGGATTCAAAATGATGTTTTTAGTCAAGAATGATCACTGGTTCGCTGCAAATGTCCTCTAGCTCCCCTGACTAGGCCCTGCAATGTTGCTGGCAAAATCGGCAAAAACGACCTCTAGAACTTAAATGAAGATTTTCAGCTTTCTAATGTTCTTAACAGTCTCTAAAAACCATCTAAACAGATTCAGAAGTTATGAAATAGCTAAGAATTCTTGTTCATTTACCTTAAACAAAGAAACATAGTCTAATACACAGACTTCTCCTTCAAGGCCCTAATGGCTCCTTCATCTTCTTCGTAGCTTAAACCTCCAAATATGACCTCTATTAAACTTCATAACTACTCCATTGAGTCCATAAGGTCAAAGAGGCCCAAAATAAAAATAAAAATCGCATCAAAAGGCCTCTCCTAGCCAAATTTATGGCTAACTGAAGATTTGTCTAGTTTAGCCTAAGAAAACTCCACTAAATGTGGTAAAACTGCAGTCAGCTCTGACAAATATGAAAAATATTCCATTTTTGGCAACCTATACCAACTAAATTGTCAGTTAGACCCTTAACCACCAGTGGAATTGGTGGCATGTGACCATGTGTTAACTCAGCAGTTTAATCTGCTTTGGATTTTGTGCTGACCCCCGGGGTTATATGCCAAGGTTTTCGTGCCCAGGTCATATGATAAGGGGCTGGCCCCTTTTCTACCCAAATGCAACTGTGTTAAGATTTAAATATAAATTGTGCCCATGATATGTTAAGCACCAAGATGTAGGCAGGTTGGTCAAGTCTGTGGGTTGCCAGCAAAGAGACGAGGGTTTGATTCCGCAGAGTTACAAATTTCTTTTGGCCATATAAAACTTGTGGACTTGGGGCCAAGTGGCGCTCATTGATTGGCCAACCAGAACAAAATATTCTGGGAAATAATTTGGAGAATATTCTAGGCATATTATTTTTTAATTTTTTCCAAAAATGTAGTTTTTGTAAGTTATTGGGAAAATTTCAAAATGCAATAACTTCTCCATACGATGTCAGATTTTTGAACCGTTCATATCGCCAAAATTAGGAAGACAATACCTATCCAGTCATTTAGGTTCCAACCCAACCTGATCACTTTAAAATTTGAGGATTTTCGACACTTGGACTTGAGCTCCTAATCATCATGTCACATCTCCTTACAACCTAGACTTTAGTAATCTGAGCTCAGGGTCTGGTGCTTCAACACGACCCAATCAAATTAAAAATTATAACATGTGAATAAATGGGTTGAAGTTGAACATGCTAGAATTTTTTTGATTACTAGTCAGTGATGTAAACAATTAACAAGCGCGAGAGAAACCACCAATAATGACAATGGCTCTCAAGGTACCAACAACACAATCCACAAAATGTGAATAAAGGAACTGAAGTCGAACACCCTTGAAATCACCTGATCGAAAGCCAATGATGTGAACTTGTCATGGAGTGCGAAGAACTTGCCATTAGGGAATGCAAGCTCTAAGGTACTAAAAGGGAGTCTCTCGGCCAACTTCCTAGATAATGAGCTAAAGTCAACAGGAAGTGACCATGTTGAAGGAGGGCCATGATGTATCGCACATCACCAATGTGAGACAAAGGGATCTAATGATTATGGATGATACAAGGATGAGGAATGAGTGTAACTACAAAAGGACAACTCTTGAACATATCAGTGACATGACTCCAGAGTTTGGTAGCTTTTGGATCCATAGGAGCAGAGGTCATAATGATGTGGCAGAGTTAAATGGAATGGAAAAGTGAATGGCCCAACCTGGGAAGGTTAATGATGAAGTAAGGATATCCCAACCCAACACGAAGTAGAAAGTTTCATGTTCAAGAGTGAGTTGTTGACACAGCTGATAGAATTTCCCATTTTCCCCTACCATTTCTCGTAGGTACCCCAACTATTTTTACACAAGCTTGATGGTGATAGCATATTCTTGTAATATAAGTCCATCCTAGTAAGTTTTATGAGCCCTAGGAAGGAGTAGCTCGGTCTCGTCATACTGACAAGTCCTATGTCAATTAATCTTTTAGCAAGTCCGACAAAGGTGTAACTCGGTATCCTTTTCAAGTTTACAGAGTTTACAAAAGACATGAAAAAGAAAACTTACAGAATGCCCCTTTTCGTACATTTGTGTCTCTCGAGCTCGGAAAGGTAGAAAATGACACTTGAGAGAACTGCTTGGCCATGTCAGTCAAGGAGTACCATTTTCGTAAATAGATTAGCCTAGCCCAAAAAAAGGGGTAAACGTATATTGGGTAAACGACATTTCGAAACCATTTATGAGGTCAAAACGACAAGAACTCAAAAATCTTTTCATGTTTTGAGAGTCAGAAAAGGGCTTAAAGGAGACCCCCCATTTTTATTTTCTTTAACAAATCAAAAAGGGAAAATTACTCGGCAATCTTTTCATTTTTTATGAGTCAGAAAAGAGCTTAAAGGTGACTCGTCCTAGAGGAACAAGTCGTATAAAGGGTAGAAACTGGTTCTAGTTATGATGGAACTGCTCAAAACATGTAATGGTCAAGAGGCTAGCTAATAAAACCACTCATTGTTGCAATTCCTCAGGAAAGGAAAAACAACCAAGTGAAAGCATATGATCGGCCAAAGAGATAATGAGAATGGAATGAAACAATCGAGGCTCATTTAGGAGAAATTAGCTGAAAAAAAGGAAATCATGAGATGTAAATCGAGAATGGGTTCATGTTTACACAAGCTTGAACCATGGGGAACTCTACTTGAATTTAGTTTCATGTTTACACAAGCTTGAACCATGGGGAACTCTGCTTGAATTTAGTTTCATGTTTACACAAGCTTGAAATGAAAAACTATGTTTGATTTTGGTTTCATGTTTACACAAGCTTGAAATGAAAAACTATGCTTGAGTTCAATTTCCTTTTTACAAAATCTTGGAATGAAAAACTATTCTTGAGATAGGTTTCATGCCCCTAGCATAATGACTCAATTCGAGGTACATGCCCCCCAAGCTTCATTTCATTTAGCTAGGTGGATGGAATGAAGGTTCACGTTCGAGATCTAGGAAAGACTCAACTAGGATTTTATGAGATTTGTTGGTTTGAGGGGGCCTGACCTAGGTTCAATGTTAATTAGCCAAACAAGTCCCCACACAACTGGCCCTTTTAGCATCAACCCGCAAAGCACAAACCAAAGTCTCACTCGAAGCAGTATGGGGGGATGGTGGAATCGAGTTTCTGCACTCGAAGATGGTCGTTATGTCGGTTTATTCCCTCTATTCCTACCTCCACGTAGGTCACTGCACCCTAGGGCTTGCCAGAAGAGCCCTCTATTCCGCCCTTCAAAACCTCTGCAAAAGGGTATGATTTGCCTTCGTGTAGCCCTAACCTACAACTTAGGTACTTTGGTGCTGTTGAGGCAGCGTATCGTGCAGATTTGTAAACTAATCTAAGTGTCTTACTTATCTCATTAGATAATCACAGTGAGTACCGTGTAAACAGATATCCTTAATTGCATTAAGTTATCCAATGTAATTGCATTCATTCGTGCATCATATAAGCCTTAGAAATGGAATTCATACATAAAATGACAAGATGCATTAATCGGAAACAAAGACACAGAATTGCAGAATACTCTTCTTTATTGATATTTCCAAGTAATTATAGACTCTATCCGCCCTATGCACACAACTGTAGTGGTCTGCGTACTCAACTATGAACTTCCACCCTAGGCCTCTGCGCACTCAGCTGCAGAGCCTCTACCTATGCTACGACCTGAAACTTACAATTCTTACTTCAGAGCTATGCCTCTCTATTCTTGTGTGTCTCTAAAACTACTTAGAGCTTGGCTCTTTTTATACAATGACATGGTTCGCGGACCATGGGTATACCTCTTACAGCTGACTTTAATTTAAAAAAGTAAGGGTGTACAACCCTTTATGACTCACAGCACCTGTTAGCGGCCTAAATCTACCTCAAGCTGAGAAATGCATTTCTAGGGTAACATCAAGCCACGCTTAACCTGGTAGCTAGCCCTATCAGGTCGGGAAAAGGCTCTCTCCTTGCCAATCTCTGGAAAATATAGCAAATGAGGCTTGAGATGACTGATATAAAGACTAATTTTAGGCTAGATATATGCTCAAAGGAGTTTTATTGAATTTTATGTTGGTTTGTTGGATCAAATGTGAAAGGCAGTTTTAGGTCTAGGGAATGAACTCAGTCTTGCAGAGGTTTTTGTGGGGCGAGGTAGGCAACATCTTTAGTGCTTCATATTAGGTGTAATGGTGGGTCTTAAGATTGGCGAGGAGTTGGAGAGGGCATGAATGTGTCATGAGTCCTCTACAAATAATAGAAAACATGTAAAACTAATGAAACCCTAAGATATAGCACTGCAACATCAATGATTTCCACCTTTATACTTGATTCGTTTAGTTAAGCAGAAAAGAGAGATCTAATGGCACACATAAACACATGATAAATTGAATCACAGAAGTAAAAACAACACTAAATCACCTTGCCACAAGAATCCCACAAAATGCTGCAAACCTTGGTCTATTTCGTTGCCAAACTGCAGAGATGAATGTATAATAATGCTCAAAGCATTCACAAGAGTCCAACCTTCTGCCAAAGTCCAACCTTTACAAATGACTGTTAAAAAACATGATATAGACCTCCAAGCCACCTGTACTATCCATCCAGGGTTGAATCCATGAGAAGCGGGGTGGTTTCAACTCTATCTAAACTAGGAACACAAAAGTAGGCAGTGGAACACCTTGCCTCTAAAACCTAGGAAACTGATTCATTCATCTCCAAACCACCTACAACTAATGTATCTACCTTATAAAGTCAATTTTTATCATTTTTACATCATAGTACATCAATTTACAACAGTTCACATCATGAATTTGACCATAAGAGAGAAAAATTCAAACTAGAAGAAAACTAGGCGAAAAATAGAGTTTCTTAGAAAAACTGGCACTTTTTCCTCCTGTGCATAGTGCTACTTTTTCTGTGCATAGTGCTATCTCCCAGCTGAATTTTGGAGGCCTTTCCCTTCACCAAATTTTCTCCAAGTTCACTTGTTGGAAATTTATGTCTGTTTACCTTCTAGAATAGGTGGAATTTTTTAATTTCGCGTCCATTTTCCCCTTCAAACATCAGTTCTCCCAACACTGCTTCCTGTGTGACCAAAAAGTGGCAGAGAGGGCATTTTTGAGGTGTTTTTGGCTCTTTTGGAGGTCCAAAACTTGTCAAAATTTCCTAGTAATATCTAGGCATGCATAAATTTTCATAAGGAGTCCAAAAATGCAAAGCTTTCTTCCAAAGTAGTTCCCTATCAAAAGCGAGCGCCAGGTGGCGCTACGCACCTGCTGGAAAAGCCTATGCTAAAAATTTCTATGCATAGTGTCGTTTTCAGATAAACTTTGAGAGGCCTGCCCAGTGTCCAAATTGGGTGAACAATAGCTCATTGGAAATATTATTGAGTCTAATTTCCAATGCAACTTTAATTTTTCAATTTGGAGTTCATTTTCTCTGTCAAAAGTCAAACCTCCCAAGACTGGTCAAAATGTGCAAAATGAGGCTTCCTAAAGGCAGAGTGTTGTTGCAGTCACCTTTTGAAAGTCTTCCTCAATGCCAAATTGAGCTCATTATAGCTCGTTGGAAAGCTCATTG
>APFE030520471.1:3024-22090 GCA_000404065.3 Pinus taeda
CATAGACCACCCAGTTCTGCGACCAAACATAATTTAGCAGATCAACACACTAGGATTCTCCTAAGACTCTAATGATAAAATTCATTCCGACTTTGGGGTCAGGTTGAAGGAAAACTCTGCCGATCATGGATCGGTGAGACGAAAAACCTTCCGAAATGAAGGTTATCACTAGAAAATTAGGTCCACCCAGGCAATTTACATACATGACTCAGCTCTGCTAAGATTATTTACATCAAAATGCAGACTGGGTTTACAACTTTATTAAGATCAGGAGAATGACGATGACTGCTGAATGGCACGAACATCTCGATCAAGTGCTGCCCCTTTTTGCGAAAAAAAGGGGGTGTACTGCTATGGGTAGTTGACACGTAGCGGTCAACAGGCGGCTAGGGACTTTTGCCAAAATTGGCAAAAAAAGGTTCTTTCACACATTGTAAATACTTCTTCTGCAGAGAGGTGTTGGTGCACCTACAGCTACATACATAATGTGAAAAGAAACAGACTCAATGAAAACCAAGCAGAAAGCTTGGTTTATGTGCACTACAACTTGAGGTTGTTGAGTCATTACTGTGATCGGGCTTATGAGGACCACACATATAAAATTTGGTACAATCACCCAGAGGATGACAATTTGGAGGATGGAACTATACATCTTGAAGAACTAGAAGAGGAACTTACAAGGGATGAAGATGAAGCACCTGCAGCAGCCATGCCACCTCCACCATCCAGTAGCAGTGCTAGAGTTCCGAGTCTTGTTCCTTTGCTGTCACCACCTCCATCTACACCCTCACGTGGAGGGCATGTGCCTTCTAGTTCTGGTCGTCGGTCTGTGCGGGAAACTCCTAGAAGACCACCACGACCTACTTATACTCTGGAGACTCTCGTGGCAAGGGCCACATGTAGATTTACAGTTTACTTGTCTTTTCTAGTTTCTATTAGTTTTCATAACTGTTGAGTTTTGAGTCCTTGACTCTTGACTCTTGACTCTTTCATATAATAATGATATTTTTTGTAAACAATATATCACTGTGACAATGAAAATTTGAAGTTTGAAGTTGGGCCTTGGCAATTATAACTCATTGGTAATGATTGTGAATTATGAATATGATGCTTCGTGAAAGACTAAAGTTGTTTCATTTCATTTCATTATTCTTGTTTCATTTTATAACATTTCATTTCAGTTAACAATTAGAAGTTAGGACTTAGAAATATCTAAGATATTATTTCTTGTAATGGTTAAACTTAGCTTACAAGTACAACTTTGGTGATCAATGATGATAAATGTTATAATTGAATTTTCAATTTTGAAAGCTTGAAGTTGAAACTTTAAGATTGAATTTGATGAATCGTGATTCACAAGACTCAATATGTTGCAGTTGTAATATGTATTTTACTAACTTGTGGACATGGTTGATGAAGATTATAACTTCTAGATAATTGATGTGATATGGTTCAATGATCAATCTATGTTTTTTTTATGTTTTTTATATCTAATTCATCATTCTACATGTTTTTTTTGACATATATGTATCAAAAATTAAAAAATATAAAAAAATATATTTATTTTAAATCGCTTCAGGATTCGCTGCCAAACCGGGAGCTTCTAAAAATGTCGCTCCCACTCTCGTTTTCGCTCCCGCTCCCCGCTTTCACTCCCGCTCCCAAGTAACATTGGGACAAACAAAAGTTGGTTTTTGATTTTGTGCACCCACTCATGGATATTGGATTACGTAGGCTTCACTCTCATGTAGGTCAGCCTCAACATCAAATGGACATTTTTGAACACCCCTAGAAGCCTATAAATACAAGTGACCTAGAATCTCATTTGGACATCATCACATCAAGCATCTTCTTCTTTTCTATCTGATTTGGTTCGACACATTAGCGAAGGAAAAGTTTGTATGGAGGTCTGAAGTCTTAGATCTAAAGCTTGCACAAAATTAGGGTTTTTGTTTCAAATGTTGGAACAAAACTGGGAGATTTTGTCCCTGGACGCACACATGCTATGTTCAAGACAACGTACAGGAAGAGATACAGATGCACGCATGCTAACCTGAAGGGAGTGTCCAAGGGTTTGACTACAGTTGACCATCATTTGAAGTTTTTTGAATTTGTCTTAAGTCTGAATCAAGTTGTCTCTAATATATTCTGTCCCTGTAAACTGGTTTCTGAAGTTGTTGGGCTCATTGTACTCTTTGCTAAACATGCTATGACAATCTAATAAAAGAAAATTTTCAAAGGGTTTTCCCCCTTGTGGGGTTGTTCTATGGCCTTTGACCAAATCTAGTGTCTCTTGTTGATGTGTTGATTGTCTTCATTGTCATTGCATATATTGTTCTATCTTCAATTATTGTTGATGAATGGAAAGACTAATTGTAATTGGAAATATTGTTAATTGAAGTTTGGAATTGGGTTAAAGTAATTGATACAACATAGAACAATCTGAAAAGTAACATGGTATCCGAGCTAAGGTGAAGGACAAGCCCAAAAGGAGATAAGCCTTGAAGTACTCATCTTTGGAAAGTTGAAAGAACCAATCCAATCAAAGTCAAGATGACTTCCTACTTCAAGAGTGATGAGAAGTTGGGTGACTCATCTAATTTTGCTGCATGAAAAGTTAGGTTGGAGATCATAATTGATAACAATAATGTTTTGGATTACATTCAAGGAAAGGCACCTGACCCTCTAGAGAATGCATCCATTGCTATCAAAAACAAGCACAAGAAAGGTGAGTTGAAAGCAAAACAAATTATAGTTGATAGTTTACAAGATAATCTACTTGCATATGTTGGAAACTTAAGAAGGTCTAAAGATATGTATGATAAGGTAGCCGACATGTATGAGGTCAACAATTTGAATGAAATCGTCACCTTGAAAGATCAGCTCAAAGACACCAGGATGAACAAAAGAGAGTCCATACAATCCTACATAATGAGGATCTCTCGTATTAGAGATCAATTGCTAAGAGTTGGAGAAGTTGTGCCTGACAGGGAACTGGTGGTCGTGACTCTAAGAGGTCTCCCTCCTATTTGGGAAACATTCATCACTACTATAATCAACACAAATGCCCTCCCTTCATTTGATGAAATGGTTGAAAAGCTTACTCAAGAAGAGTCGAGGATGATAGGAAGAGGAAGGATTCAAAAGCACGAAGAAGGAGAACCCGCTACATACTTCGCTCATGACAAGTAGAAGAAGAAAGGGAAAGGAGGTCCATCAAATTCAAGAAAGCCTCCTCCTCGAAATTCTAGTGGAAGAAAGGAATATGTGAACATTGAATGCTACAATTGTCATAAGAAGGGAACTGTGCTCAAGATTGCCCCGAGAAGAACAATGGACCACGTTATAATACTAGAAGCAACAACAACATGTTCAATGATCAAAGAAGGAGAGATGACCGAAGGAATGACCGCAATGGAAGAAATGATAGAAGAAAAAAAGATGCTCCAAGTGACCATGAAGAAGATTGTCGTCCACAAAAGAAGTCAAAATTCTCCAAGTATGAAAGTAATGTTGTGAATCAATATGAATATATTCTTATTTTCGCTCTTACTAGCTCATCCCCTCCGAATTTGTGGGATAGTTGGTTGGTTGATAGTGGGACCACTTATCACTTCTCTGGTTACAAAGAAGTTCTCTCTAACTTGATAGAACATTCTTGGAGACAACTCCACTCATCCTGTTAAAGGTTTTGGATCTGTCAAATTTCATTTGAATTCTGGGGAATCTATTGTACTACATGATGTAATGTGTGTGTATGGGTTAAAGTAGAGTTTGGTATCAATGTCCGCTTTAGAAGACAAAGGGATGAGGGTTTCTTTCATCGAAGGAAAGGTTCTTACTTGGCCTGTTGGATCACTTATGAGAGATGCATTCACTTTGGGAACAAGATATGAAGGACTCTACGAGTTCATTGGAAGACCGATACTAGCATTGGTTCATAATACAAATCATCTAAGAAAATTATGGCACCAAAGGTTGGCTCATCTTCATTATGATGCTCTTCCAAAATTGGAGAACTTGGTCTCAGGGATTCCAAAGGTTCAAGCTCAACATGATGGAGTATGTCCGCAATGTGCTAGTGGAAAAATGACAAGGGGACCATTCCCCTCTAGTGAAAACAAGAGCACTGAGATCCTCTATCTCATTCATTCCGACATATGTGGATCGATGCTCGTGCACTCTATTAGTGGATATCTCTACTACATCATATTCATTGATACTTTTCAAGGAAGACATGGATATACTATTTGAAGCATAAGGATGAAGCCTTTGAAACATTTAAGGAGTTCAAAGCATAGGTTGAAAATCAAACAGGGAAGAAGATCATAATATTCAAGTCTGATAATGGTGGAGAATATAAGTCAAATGAATTCATTGACTTTTGCAAAAAGGAAGGTGTCAAGAAGGAAACAATTGTGCCATATACTCCCGAACAAAATGGTCTAGCTGAAAAGAAGAACAAGTCTATAGTAAAAGCCACTCGAGCAATGCTCCATGATCAAAAGTTACCTAAATTTATTTGGGCTGAAGCTTCACATGTCGTATATGTTCAAAACAGGGTGCCTCATCAAGCTTTGGAAAACAAGACTCTCGAAGAAGTATTTACAAGTGTGAAACTCGACATTAGTCATCTCCGAATATTTGGATGTCCCGTATATTTCCATGTGCCGAAGGACAAAGGAACAAATTGGAAGCTACAGGAAGAAAAGGTACATTTTTTGGGTATTGTGAAAATTCTAAAGCATTTAGAATATATATTTTTGGTCAAAGGAAGGTTGAAATTAGCAGGGATGTTACAATCAATGAAGATGTCGCTCTTGGAAAAGCGAGAGGCTTCCTCTGCCTCCTCCCGAGAAGAATGTTGATATGGATATCTTAGATGGCCCGTCTGTGCCCGAATCTGAGACTAATATTGTTGATGATCCCATGGAGCCCATGGATCCCTTAGATTCTCCTCCTAGTAATGCCCATACTAGGAAGAGACCACTTTGGCTCGTGACACTCTTCAAGATGTTGATAGTCATGTGCCAGTCCGAAGAATGTTTAAATAAAGGAAGAAGCCATGCAGGTAATAGGGATATGTTGCAGCCATGAGCATTATGATTCAAGCTGAACCTTCCACATTCGAAGAAGTCGTAAAAGAACAAGTTTGGAAAGATGCTATGGCTGAGGAATATGAATCTATTCTAAAGAATGATGTATGGGATGTTGTGTCGAGACCGAAGGGGAAATCCATGGTAACTTCGAAGTGGATATTCAAGATCAAGCATGGAAATGATGGAAGCATTGAAACATACAAGGCAAGGTTCGTGGCTCGAGGATTCTCCCATAAATAGGGAGAAGATTATGATGATATATTTGCACTTGTGGCTCGATATACAACCATTTGTTCAATAGTTTCCCTTGCCGCAAGTCAAGGATGGACCCTTCATCAGATGGACGTAATGTAATATTCCTAATTAGCCATGGCTAATTGGAATATTCGATTTTGCTTAATTTTTGCCTTCTATAGTTATTTATGAATAAAAAAGTGAGGGAAACGGGAAATGACTAACTTTTAGAATAAAAGTCACTTCCTAGTAGCACAACGTTGTGACTTAAAGGGGAGCCAAGGGGGCCAAAAAGGGGGACGCAAAAATGGAGCCCACGCAAACCCTTGGAGGGACTGTGCAGTAGGGAAGAAACACGTGGCAAGAGAGGGATTGCGCTGGAGAAGGTGGGCCTTGGGATTGAGAGAGGCAAAGGCTATAAAGGAGAGAGGAGCTTCCTCATTTTGGCATTCAGTTATGTGAATTTGAGTTAGTCACTTTTGACTTAGAGCACGTTGGCTTTTTAGCTAGTCTGCAGTATTGTTTAGTGCATTGAATGTCTCCGTTCGGAGATCTCACCCTTAGCCCCGGGGGACTTTGAGTGCCTACTCGGGCAAGGTATTTCCATTAGCATTTTGGCAGTTGTTCCATTAGCATTTCTGGTAGGAGGATTGATCATCCTGGAGGACTGCGCAACACTGGGAGGGATGACGCGGTTATTTCTGGCTTGAGGGTTTGCAGTAGGATTTGTGCTAGGAGATTGAACAGGGGATCAGCCCTTGCATATTGGAAGGATTTGGCAGAGGTTTCAGGCAGATTTCTAGAGGGTTTCATTTAGTGGCAGCGCAAAGCCTTGAGAAACTGCGCAGAACCCCAAGGGGGTGATTTTTGGGGGTCGACCATTCCATGAAAGCTTTTTGGGTTTTTCTGGGTTTCTTGATTAGAGTTTGATTCCAAAGTTTCAACCTTTTTTGGGGGGAACAACCCCAAATCCTCATTCGATTTCCAGCAGCAGCAGCACGACAATTTTCCAGCAGCTGGGACGCAGATCAGTGTGAGGCCATTCCTTTGCTATTCTGAGTGTATTACTTCACTTGCCTTCTGCAAGTCGAGGTGCCATCTTTCTGATCACCTCCTGTACTCATTCTATTGCTCAATATAATAAAATGGCTTAGCATTTCTTGAGTATTTGTTTACGATTCATGTATACATTGTTGTTTGCTGCACTATCGTTATTTCATCTCTGTGAGTTTTTCAGCTATTATACCACTCGTATGTTTTTCTGGTTGGGGTTTGCTGGTATTTGAGAAATATTCCAGGAAAGGGATATTACAGTGGTATCAGAGCATAGTTTTGGCTCAGCCTGTGGAGGTAGTAATCTATGACACCGGGGGAAAACCCTACATCCGTTCCAAAGGTAGGAGATACAGAGACATTGGGCGTAGGTTGGCAAATACCTATGGAGAGGGGGACTATGTTCCAATAGTGGACGCAAAACAGGAGGAGCCTGTAGTGGACGCAGAGCAGAAGGATCTGATGGCAGACGAGGACAGGAAGAGATTTGCAGATATGCTCCTCAAATTAGTGCAGGATCTGTTGAGGCAGATTGAGGTGATGGGGCAAAGATTCACGACAGTAGAGGCCAGACAACGTGAGAGCCCACGGGTTTTTCAGATTGGTGAGGGATCAGGTGCATCCCATCATTTGCCAGAGCAGCGTGATACTGTGCAGTAGGTGGCCTCACATGCCCCTACACGCTCTACCATGCCCAACTTCTTAGGAGCAGACACAGGGGCCGAAGCCCAGCAGGAGACAAAGCCCGGTCATATGGGTGATTATTTTGCAGAGTACCAAGCCTATGGGCAGGAGTTCAGGGATGCTCTTTCATTCAGAGACTTTGTTCAACTCCATGGGATAGTAGACCCCACGACCATCACAGAGGGTACCGACATTACCATGATGGTGACACCCACCGTGCAGTGAGTAGATTCCGCTTGTCTACGTTTGATGGTTCATCAAACAATTTGGCAAAGTCTTGGGTGGAGAAGCTGGACATTTATTTCCAGCTTAACCAGATGTCGGAGACAGAGGCCATCAAGGTGGCAACGTTGCATTTGGATGGTGAGGCTCGGGATTGGTGGTTTCATGGGATGGTTACACTCGGACACTCCACAGTGACGACATATGTCGAGCTCACCAGGAGATTGATGGGGCGATTGGATCGGAGGGATCCAGAGCAGCATTTTGTTGAGCTAACGAGGCTCAAATAGACAGGGAGCCCAGAGACCTACATTGCAGATTTATTAAGGGTCTCAGTGATGGTGCCAGATCTATCCACGACACAGAGGATCTATATGTATGTTGAGGGGTTAGCAGAGCCACTTCGGGGTTTAGTCCGATCCACTAGACCAGCCACACTCTAGGATGCCATTAGCAGGATCCAAGACTTACAGGATGTCTTACCTAGGACCCGGACACCTTACCCCCAGAGACAGACTTTTCAGTCTAAGGGGAAGGATGTGAGGATTCCACCTCCAAAGGGGAACCCAGGACGAGCGCAGATTGATGATGATGCCAGGAGGGAGATGAAGAAGGAGGAGTTGTGCTTCACTTGTCACGAGCCGTGGGCACCAAGACATAGATGTGCTGCTGGCAAATCACATTTTATTGAGGTCTTCTTCGAGAGCAGTGGGGAAGAGGATGATGAGGATGAGGTGGAGGTAGGAGACAGTCATGCCATGCAGTGATCTTTGCCACCTCCACTACCAACAGCAGGTGGTGCATCTTTTGCACCTATCGAAGGGGCCCTTATAGCACTGCGAGGAGTTCCCAAGTATTTGACTCTACGCGTACGGGGGATAGTACACCAGCGAGTATTAGTTTTGGTTGATAGTGGGGTGACCCACAACTTCATCGATGCACAGATGGTTGAGCAGAGAGGTATACAGACGGAAAGCTTCGATGGGTTTTCGGTTTTGGTCCTAGGAGATCAGACCATGATGTGTACTCGTTATGTTCCAGAGCTATCAATGACGATGGGCACTTACACACTGATCGACCACTTTTTCGTGGTCGATATTCCGGACACCAATGTGATATTGGGTGTTCAGTGGCTTATCACTCTAGGGAAGGTCACGATAGATTGGAAGACCCTAGAGATGGAATGGGATGATGAGAAGATAGGGAGGCATGAGAAGATACGGGGTCAGCACACATATCCGCCTCAGACTGTTTCAGCTCATTGGATGGAGGCAGTGTTCCGAAAGGGAGGCATAGAGTGGGCAGTAGAGCTACGTGCATCAGAGGGAGGGACTACAGGGCAGACGGTACATCCGGAGATATAGTCCATCCTTGACGTGTATGCCATAGTGTTTGGGGAGATTCCGCCAGGACAGCCACCAGACCGGGGGTTTGAGCACACCATCGAGCTTGAGCAGGGTATACAAGCAATGATTACCACCCCCTATAGCCACCCCAAGGCCTATCGCGATGAGATTGAGTGAGCTATCCAGGAGTTGCCGGCTCTTGGGCACATTCGGCCGAGCACGAGTCCTTTCGCTTCTTCTGTGGTGTTGGTGAAGAAGAAGGACAACACATTAAGGATGTGCATTGACTACAAGGCCTTGAACAAGAAGACACTGAAGAACAAGTACCCCATACGCAGGATCGACGAGTTGATGGATGAGTTGAGAGGAGCACAGTTCTTCTCAAAGATTGATTTGAGATCTGGGTACCATCAGATTCGTGTGAGGGAGCAGGACATTCCCAAGACCGCCTTCAGGTGTCACCATGGGCACTTTGAGTTCTTGGTGATGCCCTTTGGGCTAACCAACGCCCCCGCCACATTCCAGTCCTGCATGAATCACATCTTCTGCAGTCACTTGAGGAAGTTTGTGTTGGTATTCTTTGATGACATTCTCATTTACAACAGGATTTGGGAGGAGCATATCCAACACATTGAGACAGTGTTGCGTATCTTGCAAGAGCAACAGTTCTATGCCAAACTCTCCAAGTGTGAGTTTGGGTTGACGGAGATGTTGTATTTGGGGCACATCATAGGGGTGGACGGAGTGAGAGTCCATGAGGAGAAGATCAGGGCCATTAGAGAGTGGCCGGAGCTGAGGAACGTGACAGAACTACGGGGGTTCATTGGCATTTGTACTTACTACCGGAAGTTCATTAAGAGTTTCTCACAGCGTGCTGCACCCCTGATAGATTTGACGAGGAAGGGGGCTTTCAGTTGGTCGGATACAACACAGTGAGCCTTTGACAGGCTCAAGGAGGTTATGAGCAGCTGCCCAGTGCTTGCATTGCCAGATTTCACGCAACCATTTGTTTTGGAGTGTGATGCGTCAGGAGAGGGGATCGGCGCAGTATTGATGCAGGGAGGTCACCCTATAGCCTATGAGAGTTGGAAGCTCCTTCCACACGAGAGGTTGTATTCTATATACGACAAGGAGATGCTGGCCATCATGCATGCATTGGCCAAGTTCCGACAGTATTTAGTGGGTAACAAGTTTAGGGTGAGGACTGATCACAACAGCCTCAGATTCTTTTTGGAGCAGAAGCAGCTATAGGAGAGGAAGCAGAAGTGGATCAGCAAGATCCAAGCATATGACTTTGACATTGAGTATGTCAAGGGTAAGAACAACGTGGTAGTAGATGCTCTTTCACGTAAACCAGCCACGTTGTCTCTTATGAGCTTGGACATAGACTGGAGGGCTCGACTCTTAGTAGAGTACTCCAAGGACAGGTTTGCATGTGAGGTTTTGGATGGGCAGGTGGCAGATGATAGGTACAGGGTGGTCGATGAGATCATCTACTACAGGGATCAGATCTTCTTGATTGAGGGATCTTAGCTCAAGAAGAAGATACTCCAGGCATCACATGATTCACCATTGGCCGACCATCAGGGGTTTACCAAAATCTACAGGGCCATCAGAGAGGGCCTCAAGGAGGACGTACTCCAACATATCCGGGAGTGCGACGTTTGCCAGAGGAACAAGGGGGAGATGAGCCATCTTGCGGGTTTATTGCAGCCTCTTCCCATTCCGGAGGGAAAATGGGAGAGTATTTTGATGGACTTCATCACAAGGTTGCCCATGATACAGGGCAAGGATTGTATCTTTATCGTCGTTGACCGGTTGACGAAGTACACACATTTCTTTGCCATATCCGCACACTACACCGAGCACAAGTTATCACCCACAGATAGACGAACAGACAGAGATAGTTAACAAGTGGCTAGAGGGCTACTTGCGTAACTATGTTAGTGGGTAGCAGAGAGCATGGCTGAAGTGGTTGCATCTAGGGGAACACTGCTACAATACTACACATCACATTTCCATTGGTATGTCACCATTCTATGCTTTGTATGGGTATGATCCTCTATTTTTTGTTGACATGATGTTTGGTGATAGCAAGTCTCTGAGAGCCAAGATTTGGATCCAAGAGAGATATCCTTCGAGCTCTCAAGGATAACATGGCCACAGCGCAAAACCAGCAGAAGCTGTATGCTGACCGGGGTCGGGTGGAGAGACAGTTTGAGGTAGGGGACATGGTCTACCTACGACTACAGCCATATCGACAGTCAACACTGAAGCAGAAGTGGGCTAAGAAGCTCAAGCCCCGCTTTTATGGGCCATACAAGTTGATACGCAAGATTGGATAGGTTGGGGCAGCAGGTGACAGTGACAGATGAGCTACCACCCATGGATGATGAGGGCATTTGGTGTTGCAGCCGAAGGCTATTATTGATACTAGGGAGAGGCAGCTGCGGAGCAGGACATTCTGGGAATTCTTGGTGAGGTGGAAGAATTTGCCGGATGATGATGCCACTTGGGAGAGTGAGAAAATCTTGCACCATCCATCACTTCAGTTGCTTGAGGACAAGCAACATTTTGCCGAGGGAGACTGTAATATTCCTAATTAGCCATGGCTAATTGGAATATTCGATTTTGCTTAATTTTTGGCTTCTATAGTTATTTATGAATAAAAAAGTGAGGGAAAGGGGACACGACTCACTTTTAGAATAAAAGTCACTTCCTAGTAGCACAACGTTGTGACTTAAAGGGGAGCCAAGGGGGCCAAAAAGGGGGACGTAGAAATGGAGCCCACGCAAACACTTGGAGGGATTGCGCAGTAGGGAAGAAACACATGGCAAGAGAGGGACTGCACTAGAGAAGGTGGGCCTTGGGATTGAGAGAGGCAAAGGCTATAAAGGAGAGAGGAGCTTCCTCATTTTGGCATTTAGTTATGTGCATTTGAGCTAGTCACTTTGACTTAGAGCACGCAACTGTTTAGCTAGTCTGCAGCACTGTTTAGTGCATTGAGTGTCTTCGTTCAGAGATCTCACCCTTAGCCCTAGGGGACTTCGAGTGCCTACTTGGGCAAGGTATTTCCATCAGCATTTTGGCAGTAGTTCCATCAGCATTTCTAGTAGGAGGATTGAGCATCTTGGAGGACTGTGCAACACTGGGAGGGATGACATAGTTCTTTCTGGCAGGAGTTCTGGCTTGAGGGTTTGCAGTAGGATTTGTGCTGGGAGATTGAATAGGGGATCAGCCCTTGCATATGGGAGGGATTTGGCAGAGGTTTCAGGCAGATTTCTAGAGGGTTTCATTTAGTGGTAGCGTAGAGCCTTGAGAGACTGTGCAGAACCCCAAAGGGGTGATTTTCGGGGGTCGACCATTCCAGGAAAGCTTTCTGGGTTTCTTGAGTAGAGTCGGATTCCAGAGTTTCAGCCTTTTCTGAAGAGGGGAACAGCCCCAAATCCTCATTCGATTTCTAGTAGCAGCAGCAGCACAATAGTTTTCCAGCAGCTGGGACGCAGATCAGTGTGAGGCCATTCCTTTGTTATTCTGAGTGTATTTCTTCACTTGCCTTGTGCAAGTCGAGGTGCCATCTTTCTGATCACCTCCTGTACTCATTCTATTGCTCAATATAATAAAATGGCTTAGCATTTCTTGCTGCATTTCTTGAGTACTTGTTTACGTTTCATGTATACATTGTTGTTTGCTGCACTATCGTTATTTCATCTCTGTGAGTTTTCCAACTATTATACCACTTGTACATTTCTATGGTTGGGGTTTGCTGGTATTTGAGAAATATTCTAGGAAAGGGATATTACAGTGGTATCAGAGCACGAACTACCACCCCCAGACAAATGGCCAAACAAAGCAAGTTAATCAGTGGTTGGAGAGGCATTTGAGGAACTATGTGACAGGACAACAGACGGCTGGGATCCGATGGCTGCACTTGGGCGAGTCCATTGGTATGGCTCCTTTCTGTGCTTTGTATGGATATGATGCATTATTTTTTGATTATTTTGTTGTTGGAGACAGTCAAGCCCCAAAGGCCAAAGATTGGGTCCAAGAAAGACAAGACATCCTCAAGGCTCTCAAGGATAACTTGGTGACAACATAGAACCAGTTGAAGGTGTACGCAGACCGACATTGGACAGAGAGGCATTTCGAGGAGGGGGACTTGGTGTACCTCCGGCTACAACCAGTCCACCTTGAAGCAGAAGGAGGCCGAGAAGCTACAACCCCGCTTCAAGGGGCCATACCGGGTGATCAAATGAGTTGGGGAGGTGGCCTATGCGCTGGAGTTGCCGCTGGGGAGCAGGATTCATAATCTATTTTATGTCTCGTGCCTTAAAAAGGTGTTGGGGCAACAGGTGACAGCAACAAAAGAGTTACCCCCACTAGATGATGAGGGCCATTTGGTTTTGGAGCCTAAGACCGTCTTGGAGAGGAAGGAGAGGAAGCTGAGGAGCAGGACCATCAAGGAGTTCTTGGTACGCTGGAAGAACTTGACGGATGAGGATGCCACCTGGGAGGGTGAGCACATTTTGGAGCACCCAACTCTAAGGTTGCTTGAGCACAAGCAACAATTGGGAGGGAAGGACTACCATGTCCCTTCTCAAACACATTTGTAACAAGGTGTATCTTTACACATTTTTGGCTAAGGAAAAGGACCCACCAGTTTCGACTTAGGGACTTAAGAGAAATTTTGGCTTAATTTGGTTGCTAGTGGAAGGTGGGGGGCACCCACGTGGGAATTCAAACTAGGCCATTCGAATGGATTGGAGGGAATTCAAAATGCTAAATAGAGGGGCCCACATGAGGCAAGCAAGGCCCATGAAGACAAAACGAATAGGAGGCTCTCATTTGCATCATTCGTTCACCTTGCAGATCGAATTTACTTGACTGTTCGCTCAACTGCTTAGCCGAGTCAACTCGCTAGTGAGCCGCAAATCTCTCAAGTGGGAGATTCAACCTTACCTTCGGGGCACCTTGAGTGCCCGCCGTAGGCAGGCTGTTCCATCAGCGTTTTCAGGAGATTCGGGAGTTTTCTACAGCACCATCATTCAACCACACTTAGGAAATGCGTATTTTTGGGCCACCAGGAGAAGAACACGCAGAAGGAGATTGAGACACAGTAGATCAACCATTTGCCATAGGAGCCAAGGAATCTGAAGGACAACATTAAGCCAACATTTCTTGAGATTTTTGGAGCCGAAGAAGCCAACAACCCAGCAATTCGAATTCTAGGGCTAGGAGACAGTGTAGAGGGCCAAATCCAACAATTTTGTGGGACTTGGGGGCAAGAGCTACAGGCCGAAAACTCATCCGGGAAGTCAGAAGATTTGTAGGAGGGATCAACCCAGCATTTTTGGACAATTTCCAGGAGGTTTTACAGCCAGAATCTAGCAGGCCAAGTTTTGCAGTTGCAACTAAAGTTGGGCTCCTTGGGGGCCGAATTTCAGAAGTCAAAACCAGCTAAATTCCTTTGTGAGTTTTTATGGGCTTATTACAAGGAGTCAAGAGGTCGAATCTCATAATTTTCTGAGCACAGGAAGTGGTGTTTCCATCCATTTGAAGTCAGGAGGAAGAGTAGTTTTCTGGGCAGCACAGTGCAAATTGGTGCAATAGTTGTAGCAAGCCTTCAGTTCAGCTATTGATCACCTGGGTTTGGTCATGCTTGTCCATTAAGGCAAGTCCAGGTGCACCATTCTATTTACTATTGTATTTTTCTCTTGCAAAAGTAATAAAATGGCTCAGCAATTCCTTATTTCTAGCATTTCCATGGGTGCTTAGCGTCTATTTCATTTTTCTATTTGTTGAGCTGATTGTATGCTTGTATATCACTTGTATTCCTACTTAGGAACATTACAAACCTCTACTTCAAGGTAGTCCTATGCCATTGATTTTGGTTTTATATGTTGGCGATCTATTCTTGACAGGTAGTGAGCCCCTGATGATTGAGTGTAAGAGGGAGCTATCCTCTAAATTCAAGATGAAGGACCTTGGACTCATGCACTATTTTCTAGGCCTTAAGGTGTGGCAAAGGCCCAATGAGATTTTCCTTTCACAAGGAAAATATGTTGTGAAAATGTTGGAAAAATTTGGATGATAGGATGCAAGTCCCTACCCACACCGATGGAAAGGAACTTCAAGAAGTTATGTGGAGAAGCTGCAGGACCTGATTTGGCGAATCCATCCGAATATAGACAGTTTATTGGGGCTCTAATGTTCCTTGTGAACACCCATCCGAACATATGTTATGCAGTGAACACATTGAGTCAATTCATGACTGAGCCTCTCCATGCACATTGGAACGCTGGAAAACACATTTTGAGATATTTGCAGGGAACGATTACACTTGGTCTGAGATACTCTATTGAAGATGTTCGACTTCATGGACACACTGATGCTAACTAGGCAGGAAATGTTATCGATAGGAAGAGTACGTCAGGGTGTTGTTTTAGTCTTGGATCTTCCATGATATCTTGGATGAGCAGGAAGCAAAACTCTGTAGCATTGAGTACTGTCGAGGAAGAGTATATTGTCGCTAGCATGGCTAGTTGCGAAGCAGTTTGGTTGAGGAAGCTCTTTGGAGAGCTATTTGAGCAGGTGCTAGACAGTACAATGATATATTGTGACAACAAGAGTGGGATCCGTCTGGTAGAGAATCCGGTGTTCCATGACAAGTCCAAGCACATAGAGATTTGATACCACTTCATTCATTATATGGTACAGAAAGGAGCCATTCTACTCCATCACATAACAACAAACGAGCAAATTGCAGATATTCTCACCAAGGCTTTTCTGAAAGGGAATCTCTTGGTCTTCAAAGAGCAACTTGGATTGATGGATGAGATCCTTCCTGATAAGGGGCACCATTAATCGAGGACACTGAGCCATACTCTTCCTCGTTGTCTAAGCTCCCAAGGTGAGGAATAGAGATGGAGGGCTCCTAAGGTTGAGGGAAATCTGGACAATAGGGTATCACCCCTATCTGTTACCCATAGGTTTGGATTAGTAGCTCACCCTATCTTGGTCTTCGCAGAGTATACCCTAATTGGCATCATACCAACAAGCTAGGCTTGTTGGGATTATCAGTCCACATCTAGTCAATGGCTGAGGAGGCTTGAGGGCGTGAGATCCTTACCTTTGGTAAGTCTAGAATCTCACCCAAGCTAGGATTATGATGCAGGTGTTCTACCACATGACTCTTAAGGGTCATCGTTGGGATGGGTTACATCACCTATTTCTTAATATGGGTTGAGTAGTAGCTCCGCCCATGATATTTTCGGGTAATATCCTAATGACAAATATTTCCGGGTAGTAGCCCGATGACAGATATTTCTGCATATTATCCCACTGACAGATATTTCAAGTAGTAGCCCAATGGACAGAGGGTGGTAGCTTTTGCTCCCCATGATTCTTCTTTAGATTCGAGAATGTTTCAGAAAATAGATTTGAGCATATTTATACACATGATGACAGGATGACACATTAATCGATGGACAGGTTTTACAGGTGGAATTCTCCCTAGTTGAGAGGGAGCGTTAAAAATATGCAACTTCGGTCAAATTTCACTTTGGACTACTCATTTGATGGAGATTATGATGGCATTGAATTCCTCTTTTCGGTAGGACCAAAATCGACCTAAAGATCACCTTGTTTGGACAAACAGAAGTTGGTTTTTGATTTTGTGCACCCACTCATGGATATTGGATCAAGTCGGCTTCACTCTCATGTAGGTCAGCCTCAACATCAAATGGACATTGTTGAACATCCCTAGAAGCCCCTATAAATACAAGTGACCTAGAATCTCATTTGGACATCATCACATCAAGCATCTTCTTCTCTTCTATTTAATTTGCTTCGACATATTGGCAAAGGAAAAGGTCATATGGAGGTCTGAAGCTCGCACAAAATTAGGGTTTTTGTTCCGGACGTTGGCACAAAACTGGGAAACTTCATCCTTGGACGCACGCATGCTATGGTTAAGACAACGTCCAGGAAGCTATAGACACACGCACGCTAACCTGAAGGGAGAGTCCAAGGGTTTAACTACAGCTGACCATCATCCGAAGTATTCTGAAGCTATCTAAAGTTTGAATCAAGTTGTCTCTGATATATTCTACCACTGTAAACTGGTTTATGAAGTTGTTGGGTTGTATTACTAATCGTATTGTATTGGGCTCATTGTACTCTTTGCTGAACATTTTATGACAATCTAATAAAAGAAGAATTTCAAAGGGTTCCCCCCTAGTGGGGTTTTTCCTTGGTTTTTGACCAAATCTGGTGTCTCTTGTGGATGTGTTGATTGTCTTCTTTGTCATTGCATATATTGTTTATTCTTCAATTACTGTTGATGAATGGAAAGACTAATTGTAATTGGAAATATTGATAATTGAATTTTCTAATTGGGCTAAAGTAATTGATATAGCATAGAACAATCTGAAAATTAACGAAAGAATGATTACAACCCAGCGAAAGAAACAAAGGCAAGAGACTAATAGTAAAACAACAACACTAATAATCAAAGAAGAGATATAAAGTACTTATCTTTTGAGGATTATAGCGAAATGCTAACTCCCTCTAGATCTTAGCTTTCTTTCATCCATCTTGTGACTTTATTATCCTCGTCCTTAATCAACATGTCATTCCTTCCTTGCTCATGCTAGGTTTTCTTCTTTCAACGAGAAAACATTGATTTAGTTCTAGGGTTTTTGTCCATAAACCCTAAATATTTCTTATTTAAGCCCTTGCAACTAGCTAGGGTTTTTAACTTCAAACCCTAGGTCTTCATAATTCTTCAAAATTAGTTTAGGGTTTACAAACCCTAGTACTCATCTTTACACTCTCTGCAAGTCAATACCCTCATGTTGGTCATTGCTTCAACATTACTTGCAATAATACTTTCATGTATATGTATTCTCAGCTAAAGATCAAGTATATACAAAGTCCTACAAGTGACTCATCTTTCTTGAGAGGACTTCTTCTTCAATCTTGAAGAGAAACTCGACCTCTTTTTCACTATAAGTTCAGAAGTTTCATACATTCTTGAGTATTTCATGTAACATTGAAAGTTTTTTCTAGTCTTCTAGTAATCATAGCAATACTACTAGAAAATCATCTTTCCATATTCAATACCATATGATCTTCATGCCTTCTTGATTCTTTCAAATAAAGTAGCTCAACCTCCATCAATTCTTGATAGTAACAAGAGTTTCAAGAGATTTGAAGAAAGGCAGTACGAGTCAAGTCATCAAGCAAGTCCATTTGAAGAAAGCAACTTCAACAACATCAAGATCTAAGGAAGGCAAGCCCTCAAGTCGTCAAGAAGAAAGCAAGTTCACTACATCTCAAACTCTATCAAGTATATGGCCCCTTCTGAGTATACCTCAGCGTCTTTTCGCAGGGAAAGTAACAAATTGGTTGGGACCACTACATGTCCAAAGTCCAACGGTTTGGATGCCAAGAATATGGACGCTACAAAAGGGATTGTCCTAAACTTAAGAAGGACAACAACAACAAGAGAAAAAGGGAAGAAGCTCGTGTAACTCAAGAAGTGAAAGAAGACGACAAGAAGCAAAAGAAGGAAGATCCTCTTATGACTAAGTCAACCTCTTTGCTTAAAGTCTTCTTTCAAAGGGGGTAGAGGTCTCAATGGGGGTCCCATTTATGGGATTCAAGAGAGGATGATACACAGGCGAGAGCAGATGAAGCAAGAAAGGCTGCACCAATCGAGGAGAACTATCAAATAAAGCCGAGATGATAAAAGCATAATCAAGATGAGGTATGTATGCATCAAAGTTTAGGCCATGTCATCATATATATTGATTGGGTCATGGGAAAAGTTCTAGAATCACGATCAATAATAAAAGGATCTCTTTCGCCAATGACATGCTCGGAGGCATGTACTACGGTGGAGTAAAGGCCAACATGAAGAAGTGCTCTCATAAGGAGTATAAGGTGGCTGACTAATCAATCGAAGAAGAAGCAAATGAAGAAAGAGATCAAGCATGTGAAGAACATCGCGGTCACAAAGAATAACGATTTGACAAGATTCCTCAACATCTCTCGAAAGAAGCCATGGCAACTCTGACAAAGGAAGAAAAAAGATAAAGGGCCCTTGACGCCTACGAAGGCCTTGGAGATAGTAAGGTGCAGATAACCGATTCAACTCTACAAATATTTCATGGTGAAGAGGCCATCCAACAAGAGCACCATTTGGTGTTGAAGCAATACCACGATGAAGTCATGAAGGGGCACTAAATCAAAGTACGGGAACAAGCGAGTACAACTAAGCATCCATGTGATAAGTATTATGAAGGATAGACAAGATGACAAAGGAGTAGCTAGATGACAAAAAGGACCTGATATATATGAAGAAGGCCACTTTCCACGAAGGGAGCAATGACATGACAAGCCGGAGGGAAAGTGATCGATGGCCGG
>APFE030520476.1:8985-25995 GCA_000404065.3 Pinus taeda
CTCATTATTTGTCTTATTCTCTCTCTTCCCCCATCTCCCTCTCTCTCTTCCTTTCCCTCTCTCTCTCACTCTCTCTCTCCCTACATCCTCCCCATTTCCCCCTTTTTCCATCTCTCTTTCCCTCCATCTCTTCCTCTATCTCTTGATTTCTTTCTCTCACTTACTCTCCCTCTCTTAGTGTATCTCAATATTTCTCCTTCTCACTCTGAGAATGTCTTTCTCACACAATCTCTTTTAAAATTTGAAGAACAAAACCTCAATTTTGAGTTATAAGAAGATGGTGGAAGGAATTGAGAATCACAATCTGAAAATCCATCAAAATCGTTTGGCAGTTTTTTTAAATTCGCTTGGCCATGTTTTTGAAACGGTAGATTTCTTTAAGGAGCAATTTCTGGTTGAACAACAACCACATAGCAGCCCCAGATCATCGAAACAGATCAGGGAATTTAACCGTCAAACATTCGATTAATTTTGAGTTAACTCAACTCTCAACCAATATTCTATTGGTTGGCCAAATAAACACCACTGCACAGAATGGACTAAGAACGACCCGTGAAGCTTGGCTGAAGCCCAATAGAATGGCTTCATCACCATCTAAACACACAAATGCATACACGTCAAGGCCACTACAATAGATTCATGAGTATCTAAATACAAAGATGCACATGCATTAAGGTCTTTAAGAATGGGTTGAACCCATACGACCACTACATATGAGCTCTGCACAAACTATTGTAATCGAGAGTCTACTGTTGTTTTCACAATCCTTCTAAACTTTGCTTTTCTCTCAACCTCTTGCTTTTTTCGGTACTTTCTTGATTTTCGGGCGTTTCCTTTCCTGGTTTGTTTTATTTATCTCTAATTTTTTGGACGCTTTTGGTTTGCTTGATTTTTTATTTTTCTTTCCTATTTTTTTTTAATTTATTTATTTATCATTATATATATATATATATATATATATATATATTTTTATTTTTAGTTTTTATTTTTAGGTAGATATAACATATAAAATTTTATTTATTGATTAAATTTTTTAGTATTTTTTAAAATTAATTTTAAATTTAATTTATTAAATATCAAGAAAATAAATAAAATATATTTTTTAAATATATAAAAGAAATTACAACTTGTCATAAAGTATTATTATTTTTTAACTAGTATATTAATGATTATTATTATATAATTTAGGTTATTCCGTATTATTAATTTTAATTTTTTTTACTGAAATTTGAAATTTTAAATGTTTATACATAATAAATGTCTCTTTACTGGAGCTGGTCATATTAATCATTCTTTTGATTAATCCTTTTGATATTATGGTTTAAATTGAAAGATACCAACATATTATTGTCCTCCCCACTACATCAACTAATAGAATTGTAACTGCTAACTTTACTGTATATATAAATAAAGTGTTTAAAATTTGTTTAAAATAGTTTTTTATGAAATGATGATTAAAAATTTAAGGGCCTGAAGCCAAATATTTTTAGTGGTGTATCATCTACAAAAATAATTCATGTACAAACATTTTTTAATAAATCTAGAAAGACTTATTTTGTAACTTTTATTTGTTTTTGAAAAATCAAAAAGACATGTGTTGGAATATGTTTTATTTAATAAAATAATAATAATAATAAAGAATGAAAATTTATCGTAGAACATTAACCTTCGCAAATATGTTAATATGTTAATATGAAAGATTAACCAATAAGTGTTAGGGGAAATAATTGAAGTTAGTTATGCCTAATCAGGTAGAAAAATAGAAAGGAAGAAGAGAGAAATACATTTTTGCCTTGCATTTGTTTTGTGTTTCTAGAAGAAAGGAAACAAGATATTAAAATATCCTTACAAGATAGTAAAATATCCTCAGCACTCGGAGATAATGACTGACGAGATTCTTCATAGGGTTGTTGGGGTAGACAACTCCTATCATATTCCTACATTTACTTGACAGTTGGAGCAAGATCTCATGCAAACATATTTATAGGGTTTTTGGGGTAGACAACTCCAATAATATTCCTACTTTTATTTGAAAATTGGAGGGAGATCTCATGCAAACATATTTATACAAGTCAGTTCAACAGTGGGAGGATCGTTGAAGCCTATGAACTATTTCTGAAAGGAAATGGATAAGTATTTAGTATTTCAAGTACTTGTGTAAGATATTTGAGTTGTGTATATATGTTGTGAATGGAAGGAAATGGATAAGTATTTAGTATTTCAAGTACTTGTGTAAGATATTTGAGTTGTCTATATATGTTCTGAATGAAATATTAATTAATTGATAATTAAAGAAACCTATTTGGCATACAAGAGATAGAAATCGGGTCGAAATTAGGAAGCTAGTGTCTACAGATGCAGGTAAAATATTGGATTTTTTTTTAATACATAAACAATTTTTGTTAGGTAAAATTCAATTAAACTTCAAATTGAATGGTAGAATAGTTGTCTCTGACAAGTTATTCTTTATTCTATGTAAATACTACTAAAATAATAAGGTCAAATTCTGGGTTTTATGCCCAAGTTGGACTCATGAATTCGTGAGAGCAAAATATGACCTTCAAGGTTTTAGACCTGGATTGGATCATTATTTTTATTTTTCATCCATCTCAATGGTTTCATAGTGGAAAAAGAGGAGAAATCATAATGATTATGTAGTTGTCTTGAAAGATGTATAATGATTGTTCAAAGGTGCATATAGATTATTTTTATTTTTTCTTAGACTAAATACTTGTGGGACTAAATGTAAGTGAGAAAATTCTAGTCTACACTTCAGTACATTTTGGGAAAATTCTTAAACATCTGGTTATATCTCAAAGTTTTGTGATATTAAACACCCATGACTCAATGAATATTAAGTAGTGTGAACTCACATAATGTACAAGACTATTGATTCGTTACCAAAGGGAAGTGGAAAATCAAGATAGAAGAATTCATTTGGTAAAGAATTTCATGGAATGTTAAAAAATGTCCAATCCATTCAAGAGATAATAAGCACTCTTGATAACCAAGAAAAAAAAAAAAGATTCATATTTTTTAAATGTTAGTTTCATTTATTTTATTATTTATCCGATAATTAATTACAATCAACTTTTTCCCAATGTCACACCCATCTTTGAGAGACGTAACAAAGTAGAACTTGACTATTCTTGGGAATATGCACATATAACATTCATGTATAGGAGGAGGTGAGACTAGTGAGAATACCACTCTACGCCAATGAGGATTTGCCTCCAATTAAGGTTCACTAGAGAATGATGAAGCAAATGTGATACAAGTCATCATAGGGGTTATGGGAGATTATGGCTCTCTTCTTCCAAGCTAGCTTAATTCTCATGGTCATCCCCACAATGCATAAAATGAACCTCCCTATTGCACTCCATCTTTCCAGCATGTGCTAGAGGAACAAGGGAATTTTTAGGGGTTCTTTGGAAGCAACAATTTAAAGGACGGAGGGCTCAAAGGAAAGCATGAATAATGGCCACCCATCTTGGAATTTAAATCAATACACTTGAGAAGAAAAAGAGGAAAGAGAAGTGGAGGTAGGTCACTAGAAGAATAATAAGGAAAATGTCATCGCCAACTTGCTCAAATACAAAGGAAGAGGGAGGTTCCCAAGAAAAAAGCTCATGGAAGCACTACACCCAAAATGCTAAGACGAGAGGCCGCAATGTTGAGGTATTCTTGAGAGTGCAAGGTTTTGAGTGTAGACACAAGATCGTCATAGTTCAAAACTTGGAAACTGTGGGGGAGAATCTTTGAGCCCATAGAGTTGCCACTAGATTGTCACAGACATAGGGTTATGATGGAGAAAAATTACTACATATTTACTTACCCTAGGGCCTAGGTCTTTTTTAACACATAGAGGTATTGATAGCATTCCATATGGAGTTCATCTGAAAAAAGAACAACCCTCTGCTAAGAATTACCTTGAAAGAGATAAATCAGATTAATGAGAAATATTATTGTCTGCAAAATGCCTTCCAAGGTTTAGAACAAGCACTTGAGGACAATGACGAACTAGGAGACAAGGTGGACACCGAAGATAATACGACATGAAAGAATTCCTAGCACCCCAACTCCCCTGTAGATGATGAATATTAGTTCAAAGAATCTTTGGTTCACTTCTAATTTTGAGGCTATTGTCTATATGTTTCTCTTTGAAATTATAATAGCAAAACATATAGTGTCCATAGGCCAAGTTATCTCCATTAATTTCAGTATGTTTAGGTTTTTCTATTTTGTAGAGATATACTGAGACTTTGAATTTTTTAATATGTTTTTGTTCAATTAATAAAACGTTATCTAGGTATCTGTCGTAAGGTTTATTGGATGAATTTTCAGTCTGCATGTAAATGTTTCATTGTCCATACGAAAAGATTACTAGGGTTCAATTGGTTCAATGTGCTTGAATGACGTTTTGATTCGGAACATCAAACATAGATCTTTTAAGAGAATATTAACAGTGATGGGATAATAATCATGATATGGAAGAGACAATTTATGTTAGGTTCCCTAACCTCGCCTTGGGCTCACTGATCACTGAACCATGGTATTTTGGAAAAACCTTAATCCATTTTGGGCCACGCACTCAAAATGTGCTTTCCACCATCATATGCATCTACTATGTAGAAAACATATCCAGCTATTGAGGTTGAATTTTCTTGAACTATTGTTTCTCCTCACTTCAGCTGTTGCATACTCAATTGATGATTTATACTAATAAACTATTAAAAAAAATCTCGTGCAAAGAACACAAATGAGTAGGTGCACTAAGTATAACATAACCTTTAAAAGAATGCTTTGCAAATCAGACAAGCGAGTAGGTTCACTAAACATATTTTTTAATATACGAAACATAACTTTGATAGGATGGTTTTAGATTTGTATAATTTATTTTTATTTGGAGTTACATAACCTTTTCTTAAGACGTATAATGTAAATAGACAAATATTATACACTAAAGTGATCATCAACCATTGAACTTATCCACCCGACAATCTGGTTGCTGGTTGCCTCCAATCATGAATGAAGTAAAATCACTGAACTATTTCTGAAGAAATCAAGGCGTTCTAAGAAAATCAAAGGGTAGAAAGAGAGGTGATTATTAACCATTGATCTAGTTTCCTCCAATCTACTCCACTAGAAGTCTAGGGTTCTTTGTGTAGTCAACAAAGAAGCAGGCTACCTACAGTAACACACAACCAAACAAGCATGCCAAACAAAACAAAGATGGAGGAAGATTTAATATTATGAATAATGTAAACAAAACATAGATGGAGAAAGAGTTTATATATATATTCTTCCGCGTCCTTTCAACAGATATTGGATTACTCACATCTAGCAACGGGTAACTTCTTCGACGCTTTTCTACCAGTCAATAAAATGTTTCATTGCTTTTCTAAATGTGGCAATTTGTTAGTTATAGATTTTCACATTTTTGTAAATTTGTTTTTGTCTTTTAATGATTTATTTTGCTTTCGAAAATTTGTTTTGAATTTAATGATATTTTAATCCTTTCATAAAAAAACAGATGATTTATCACTAATTTATTCATATTTGTCTTTAAATTTAATTATATCATTTTATATCTTTTTGTCTGTTTTTTTAAATTTAATTGGGTACTAAGTTACAAATTAATAATTTTATTTTAGGCATTTAATTATTTTTATTGACTTTTTCTTTGAGAACAAATATGACACAATTTCTATTAACTTTGAATTTCGTAGACTATTTTTAAATTTAATTACATTTTCTCTTTTTTAAGTGTTTATTTTTTTCAATATTTAGTACAATACTATATTTTACAAATTTTATTAGATATTATTATTTATTTATTTATTAAAACTGAATACATATACAATTATATGTATGTTTGTATTTTGCTCAAAATCATATAGTGTTAAGTACATTTACATGTAACATGGAAAATTTAGTTTAAAATATATAGGGAGCTCCTAATATACTAGTGTTTGAGTGTATCTTTTTGTTTTATGTTTTTAACCTATAATATTTTAAAAATGTGAAGACTATTTAACATCATGAAAATAAAAATGTATATATATACTAATCATCTCGATTTTCATGTTGAATTTTTTCTCAAAATCATATGATATTAAGTTCGTCTACATGTAACATGGAAGATTTGGTTTATGATATATGGTGGGCTCCTAATATAGTAGCGTATGAGTGTACTTTTTTGTTTTTCTTTTTTCTACTTGTAATGTTTAAAAATTGGGAAATATTAACATCATGAAAATGCAAATGTTTTCTATATTTGTACAAGGTTTGGATGCATTTATATTTTTTATTCTTTTATGGGATGAATTTATAATAAAATCTCAAAATTAATTACTTATAAATGTGTTATGGTATTTTTTTAAATATATACATAGTTGCTTATATAAGTTTAGGATACCCACTATTGTACTAGGATTGTCACCTATGACAAAGGTTTATAGATTTTATTTGAAATATATCATGGTATTGTAAATATTTTCTTTTAAGAGTGTGAAATTTATAATTAAAAATGTGTAATAATCCATTATTAAGATGTGACTTGTTTATATATATATTTATATATATATATATATATATATATATATATATATATATATATATATATATATATATATATATTTCGTGCCCATGCTAATGTAACTAAGGATTATATTGATGATTGTTTCTTGAGTGATGGTACTAAATAATAATTGCCATCCATTGAAATTGAAACTAATCTTGTGAGGTCAAAATGAAATCATGGTAGATTGGTCTAAATTCTGCATTTTTTCTCTTTTTAAATCTTTATAGGTAAATTTAGCCATTGTATTTAGTTGGGCTTGGTATCCATAATTTTGTAGTAGTTATAATTGAAGGGAGAGAATTATCCATTATATTGAGGTGGGCTTAGTATCCACACTTTTGTAGTGGTTAACATTCAAGGGAGGGAATTTTTATGATGGGTCAATCTATGCCTCATCTCAAGAAATGTGTCAAGATAGATTTAGAAATATTTATGTCTATGTAACCACATTGTAACATGTAAGCCTTAAATATACATTGATATGTAACTGTATTCAATTATCTTAATGATGCTTGTATAAGAAGCTAAACACAAATGGGCTAAAATATCCAAATTATTTGGATGTGGGGAGTCGAGAGCTAAAAATGCCAAAAGAGAAGATAAAAATGCATAAAGAACCATTTTATTAAAATAAGAAAAAAATTTCTAGTTGCATTGCATGGACCAATCTACAGTTTTACAAAGTGAGGCCCAAATTTATAGCCCTTTTAGTTACAGTACATGGGTAATTACCATGAGTAGATACCATGGGTGGATGCGACTTTCCATTTAGATTATTCCTCCCTCATTAAGAACCAATGGTCTCGATTACGTAAATTTCCCTCCTCAGAAAATTTTCTTTGACATGATCCAATGAATAGAACAGTTTTGTGGTTGACCCATAACTCCAAGTTTGCCGATTACCCATAATCATGATCAATGAAGATCCTAGGATAGAGATACCTTGTAATGATTATGAGCCAATTATGATACTTACAATGTGTGGCCTAGGAAACGAACTTTGATGGAAAGGGTTTCGTGTGGTCGATCCATAACTGAAGGTTTGTGGATGACTCATAAGAATGATGGATGAAGATTTAAGAATAGAGATAACCAGTAATGCTTGTGGTTCAAATATCTTGTTGACAATACGCAGCCTAGAAAATGGACTTTAGCAACATCGTGTTTGTGGGGTTGATCCCTAACCGTAATGATCTAGTTCACTTTTTGGTCTTCCTTGTAGAAATCTGGATGTGCAAAGGCTTCCTCCTAGTTTTCAAGTTTCACAGTTTTGATTCCAAGTGTTGTGATTTGATAGTCCCACCATGACACTACTTGGGCATTAGAAGGGATATGTAGCCAAAATCAAACTTCAACATAGTAAACAATGATATCCCAATCACCATCGACATCCCTAACGACTTAATGCATAGATAAAAGGGTAGAATACATATCTCCAACATGACATACATAGCTTGCAAATAGATAATGTATCAATAAGTATGATGCCTAAAGGATTCCAAATGTTGTTGGCCATCTAAAGGAGAATGATTTAGACGACTAAGTGTTGCAAACACTTAGTCTCTCATGATAAACTTTGATACATTAACTCTGAATTTTGTCAAACAACTATTGGGCACTCCATGATGAAAACCAGTCCTTGTCAACAATAGCTACAAAATTTATAAATAAATTCTAAGAACCTTTTATAAAAAATGCTACATAATTCCCTAATTACATTGATCTCATACCTTGATCTATGAGACTACGCAATCCTCTGTTATAGTCAACTGCACAAATTCTTGATAGAGCAAAGTGCACAACCCTTTGTGACAAGAAACTACGCCATCAACAAATGGTAGCAAACTACACACTTCTTTGTCACAATGAACTATGCTCTCCACTAAGATATCCAAGTGTGAAATCTCTTGAGCCATTAGACCCACCAGAAAAAAAAGTGAAACCCTCATCCCCATGGCTATCTAGGATATGGCAAGACTAGAAAAAATCACTATCAATCTAGGAAATCCTCCATGTCAATGATGGATCATGACCAAATAACCACATGCATATGCCATGCATTCCAAAAATAGTAAGGAAATCATACATGCAACTCTAAGTGTCTAAGAAAAACTCTAAGTGTCTAAGAGTATGAGAGAGAGAGAGAGAGATAGAGAGATAGAGAGAGATAGAGAGAGAGAAAATGAGAGCCCCAAAACCGAACTGATCAAAGTCCATGAGCTGATCCTCATAAGACATTTTACTAATGAGGACTCTATTTTCGTCAAATTTTTATTATTTTCCTTCATTTTCTTCATCATGCAACCAATTACTGTCACCTCCCTTTTCTCCTATTTTCCACTATTTCCATAAATAAAATGCCAATTAATGCCACTTTTCCTTCCCAAAGGCATTGACTTTTCCACTTTCCATAGCCATTAATGAAATGAATAAACACCCACTAGGATGTTTTTCCCAACATTCAACTCGAAATACATGTCCCATGACCAAGGTATTATTTTTCATTTATTAAATTTTAAATGGATTTTAACTAGGCCTGTTATAATATTATTTTGGTGATTTTTGTTTTGATCAAAGGTTGTCAATTTGACAGATGAATTGGATCCAATAGAACACTATTGAAAATAATGATACATTCAACTCATATTCTTTCCTTAGAATATCCACTGTTGGATGATAAGTTGATTTGAGAATGATTTTATAGTTAATTTGTGTGTGTATCTTTGAGATTTGTCATGCATATATAGTACATGGTGCCTCACAAATATACTAACTTGGATTAACAATAAACGTACCAAATTACTATTGTGTAATTTTGTTGGAATTTTTTACATCTATCACAGTGTCCTGGCATACCACTGTCTCCACCTTCTTTGGCTTACCTCACATGCACCTTTGCTATTTTCTTCACTTTCCTTCACCACTTCTAGGATGAACCTCAAAGGAAACCACTTCCTTTGACGAAAGCACATATGAGACTTGAGCTTCATGGGATATAGGAGAAGAGTTATTTGCCGAAGATGTAGTTAGGGAGAAACTATCATGAGTGGAATTAGAAATAAAACATGGATTAATCACAACATATCTAATCTAGACATTTATAACTGTCTTCACATTAGGACCATTAAATGATTTTCTTTCTGCAGTAGAGCCAAAATCCTAAGGTCCGTAATGGAAATTTCTAACATAGAACTCCTCCTGCACGTGAAAAACCCAACTTTTATGAGGATGGTGTCATAATCAATGAGCTCAAAATTTGAATCCTTCATCCCCATATGCTACAATTCTTAGGATAGGAAAATGCATCCAGATAATGAATGACAGACCATCTCCATGTTTCACTAACCACCTACTCGCGTGAGAAGTACCCCTGAGAAAAGCCTTCTTAAAAAGAAGTGATCTTAAACCATAGAAGAAAAATCAAAAGTGTGCTCTTAGGGTCATTCTATCATGTTATATATATTAATGCATGATTAATTACAGATAAAAATAAATTTTATTAATATAAATTTTATTACTATGTGGAGTGGTACTCTACAAGTTATGATAGCAACAATATGTTAAACCAAAATAGATCCTCTTAAGTACCGATCTAACATGAGCCGGGAGGGATCAAATTATTCACATTGCAAACTTCTCTAGAGTGAAAATACAATGTGTAATTTTTCAATGTTAAATTTTATTTTGAATAGGAACAAATAAACATTTTAACAAAAAAACCTTATTTTTTCGTGATATATATATATATATATATATATATATAATATATATATATATATATATATATATATATATATAGATATAGATATAGATATATATAATATAGATATATAGATATATATATATATATAAGATATATATATAGATATAGTTAAAAGATATACGATGTATACATAATTGGCATTAAAATATTTTACATAACTTATACAAAGAGACATTTTATTAGTGCAAGTTAGTTAACACATATCTATTAAATCTCCTGTTGAAATAGTTTTGAAAAGTATAAGATTTAAACATCTTACTCACATTATCTGAGCATATTTTATTATCACTATTATTATTATAGACCACATTACTTATTTTTTGTTTGGTCAAAGGTTGTGAATTTGACAGATGAATTGTATTCAATAGAACACTATTGAACATAATGATACATTCAAATCATATTTTCTCCTAAGAATATCCACTTTTGGATGAGAAGTTGATTTTAGAATGATTTTATAGTTAATTTGTGTGTGTATCTTTGATATTTTTCATGCATATATAGTACATGGTGCCTCACAAATACACTAACTTCGATTAACAATAAACGTATCAAATTACTATTGTATAATTTTACTAGAATTTTTTCCATATGTCACAATTTCCTGGCATACCACTATCCCCACCTTGTTTGGCTTACCTGAAATGTACTTTCGCCATTTTATTCACTTTCCTTCACCGCTTCTAGGATGAGCCTCAAAGGAAACCATTTCCTTTGATGACATCACATATGAGGCTGGAACTTCATGGAATATAGGAGAGGAATTGTTTGCCGAAGACATAGATAGGGAGAAACCATCATGAGTTGAATTAGAAATAAAATATGCATTAATTGCAACATATTCGATTGAGAAATTTTTAATTATGTTCACATTATGAGCATTAAATGCATTTCTTTCCTCAGTAGAGCCAAAATCCTAAGGTCCATAATGGACATTTCTAACATAGAACTCCTCCTACACCAGAAAAGACCAACCTTTATGAGGACGGTGTCATAATGAATGAGCTCGAAATTTGAATTATTCATCGCCACATGCGATGACTTTTAGGACAAGAAAAGGCATCGAGAAAATAAATGACACACCGTCTCTAAGTTTCACTAACCACCTACTTTCCTAAGAACTACCCATGAAAAAAGCCTTCTTAAAAAGAAGCGAGCTTAAACCATAGAAG
Source organism: Pinus taeda (assembly GCA_000404065.3). Taxonomy (NCBI): domain Eukaryota; kingdom Viridiplantae; phylum Streptophyta; class Pinopsida; order Pinales; family Pinaceae; genus Pinus; species Pinus taeda. Next base: position 20,504 of record APFE030520476.1, read on the forward strand.
AAAAACCAATACTATGCTCTTATGGTCCTTTAATCATGTTATATATATTAATGCATGATTAATTACATTTATAAAAATAAATTGTATTAATATAATATTTATTATTGTGTGGTGTGGTACTTTACAACTTATAATAACAGCAATGTTGTTAAATGTGCATAGATCCACCTTAAGTACGGATCTAACATGAGCGGAGAGGGATCAAATTTCTTCACATGTAAACTTCTTTAGAGTGAAAAATACAATGTGTAGTTTTTCATTGTTTTAACTATATTTTTGAATAGGACCAAATAAACATTTTAACAAAAAAGAAGACTTATTTTTTCATGATATATATGTAATGTTTTTAAAATGATATACAACTTATACATAATTGACATTAAAATACTTTACTTAATGTATACAAAGAGACATTTTATTAGAACAAATTAGTTAACATATATCTATGAAATCTGCTATTGAAATATTTTTGAAAAGTATAACGTTTGTATATATAATTGACATTAAGATATTTTACATAAGGTATACAAAGAGACATTTTATGAGCAAAAATTAATTAACATAGCTCTATTAAATATCCTATTGATATATTATTGAAAAGTGAAATGTTTTAAAATCTTACTCACATTTTTTTAGCATATTTATAATTATTATTATTATGTACCACATTATTTTTCTATTTAGAGGAGATGTCAATTCATAAACGGACAAACAATCTTACACATCCCCTCATAATAGGCTCTAGAATGAGCCTCTTGGATCAATAACCTGAAATAGTACAAATTTCAGTTTTAATTAATAAATGCATTAAAAAATGACAAATAAAATTCAAGTGAAATTAAAAAGAAAACATGTTCGTTTTAAAATTTTCTATTAGAATTGAAAAAGTATATTATTATATGTCACTAATAACACTAACAATATTTACTTTAAAGAAAATATAAATCTACCTTAAAATAAAAAAAATAAATTTGGATTTAAAGAAAATATAAATTTAAAGGCAATATCTTAGGTTATATAACGTCACTAAAAGCTATAATGAATGGACAATTTTTTTGCTGAAATTATGATCATATAAATGTGAAGTATAATAATAGAAACAACTTTAATTAAACATCTTTAAAACTGCAAAATATCTTTTAAAGAATGGACAATTTTTTTCTTCTATTAATATGACCTAAATGGCCCATTATAATTAATAGAAACAAACCTAAAAAAGCAAAATACTTCAGAGAAAAAAATAAAGAATAATTCGTTTTCGAAGAAATAGTAGTTATGCATTTATATTGTTTTTTGAAATTTATATAAAAAAATGCTAAAAAATATTATTTTAAGAAATTTATACAAATTTTAAATATTTTACATATAAAATAAACTATACTTAATAAAATTAATACATTATAATTTTTATAAAAATATAATATGAAATTTAAAAATCTATTTATGCAAAAACAACTTAAGATATGTGTTTTTTAAACTACTGTTATTTTTTTTGTTATATAACTATAAAAATTTTCCTTAAATTATTTTATATAATAATTTTTTTATAAATTACTGATAAAAATTTGAAAACCTTATTTTTATATTATTTTTTAACCTATTTTATATAGATATTTATTATGTGAGCTAATACTCTTTTATATATATATATATATATAATTAATTTTATTTGGCAATCCATTCGTAAAAATAAATATCATTTTTTTATAGGTAGAAAACTTATTACCATTTATACAACATCTATCAAAAAATTCATAAACACTAGATTTATATTTTTAAATGATATGGAAAAAAAATGTCTGCAAAATAAAATAACTCAACCTCAATCAAAGCATAAATATTAATTACACTTCAATAACACTGATGGGTGTGAGCAATAATCGCCTTTTGTTGAGCAAGCAATAAATTCCCCACTCATTTAAAGTAATTGAAAAAATCTCATTTATATATGCATGAAACATCTCTCCATACACAAAATATTTATCTTTCTTTCTTTCAAGCAAGAGTCATACCTTCTATATCATTAAATCGGAAAACAAATTACATAAAATACAACATTCCCAAAGGAACTATGGGCCAAAGAAAAAAGCTATCCTCTTAAAACCGAGGGCGCCGAGATAAAGGCTTAAACACGGAGCCAAGGTCCTGCAAACAAAACTACCATACCCTCGAAAGACATACAATGTTGAGACCATTTGATCTCCCCTCAGAGATGTGAGGGACAACGCTCAAATTATGCTGGAAACAAGCAAACACTTTAAAATTAGAATCGGACCCGATGAGGAAATAGGCTCCAATATAAAAGGATTATAGATCAGAATGAGGGGACAACCCTCAAGCATTTAGATCGTATGAAATCCATCAATTCCCATCTTGAAGCGAAACAAGCACAAAAGATATTCCTCACCCAGACATGCATACATTTTCTTAACAGTCGAATCTCCTCAATAGATCCAATGGCAGAGGATGATACCGCAATACCTAGAATTATCTCTCTCTCTCTCTCTCTCTCTCTCTCTCTCTCTCTCCAAATCCCTTACTATATCCTTCCCTCTCTCCCCATTCTCTCCATATCTCATTCTTTGTCTCTTTATCTCACCCACAAACATGCACACTCTCTCTCTAACTCTCCCTTGTCACTCCCTCTCTCTCTCCACTTCTCACTCTCTATGTATTTCTTATTCCCTCTCTCCTCCTCTCTCTCATACTTCCTGCCTCTCCCTTTCTCTCCTACCTCCCTCTCTCTTACCCCATCTCTCTCTCCCTTTTCCCTCTAATCCTCTCTCTTCCCCCATCACTCCCTTCCTCTCTCAAGTCTTGTCTCTCATTCATCCTCTCTCTCTCTCTCTCCAACTATGTCACTATATACCTCCCTTTATCCTCTCCCCTTGTCTCCCCCTTGTCTCCACCTATCTTTCTTTATATCTTTACCTCACCCCTAAACATACACACTCTCTCTCTCCATCTACTCTTTCTCTTTTTTATTCCTTCCGTCTCTCCTCCTATCTTGCTAGTCCTCTCTCTCATCCTTCCTCTCTCTCCATTTATCTCGTACCTCCCTCTATCTTACCACATCTCTCTTTGTCTCTCTCTCTCTCTCTACCCTCGAATCCTCTCACTATATCCCTCCCTCTCTCCTTCTCTCTCCCTCCTCCATATTTGTGTCTCCCTCTCCCTCTCTTACACTTCTCTAGCTCTCACACTCATAACCCTCTCTCTCTTTTCCTTCCTCCTCTCCACTATCCTTAATTTCATCTCCATTTATCCCTTGTCACTTCCCTTAACTTTCCACCTCTATCAATCTGTGGTAATTCCCTCCCATATATATCTAGAGTTAATATATATCATGATATATTAATATATATTAATATAAATATTCTATTAATCCATAGTTATTAAATTTAATAATATTAATGTTATAATATAATAATATGAATATTATATTTAATCATAATAATAATTTTAATCTTTTGATATTAATATTAGGGTTAATAATGTATTTTAGCATGGTATTAATAAACATTTGGCCTGTGGTATTTGGCCTATAGGCTTCACCTAAATAAAACCTATTTTTTAAGTGTTAGCAAGTATAAATAGTTTTATGGAGTAAATATAAAAAGAGGTTTTATTTATTTACCATACCTCTATTTTATTTATATTTTTATTTGTTTATCATAACGCTTTTATTTACCATGGTATTTTGCCCATAGGCTTGGTATATAATTAGATGTTGATTTCTAATCTTATTTGATATATTTTGATTTATTTAGCATACCTCCTTATACCTTTTTTATATTTAATTATTTACCATACCTCTTTTATAAATATGGCATTTGGCCCATGGTATTATTAATTATTTGTCTCATGGTATTTGGCCCATGGTATTATTAATTATTTGTTCCATGGTATTTGGCCCATAGGCTTCACCTAAATAAAACATAGTTTTTGAGTTTTCTTTAAATATAAAGAGGTTTATGGAATAAATATAAAACAAGGTTTTATTTATTTGTCATACCTCTAGTTTATTTATATTTTTATTTATTTACCATACATGTTTTCTAAGTGTTCGTAAACCTTCTTAGATTTAAAATTTGTATGGTGTTTATACATACTAATAACTAGATTGATTTTTCAATAGGGAAAACATTAGATTAGAAATTTTAAATGTTAAGCATTACATTTACGTTTACATGTTCATGTTTTTATGTGAGATCTAACCCCATACTCGGTTGTTTACATTTATGTTTAAGTTTACATTTTTTTATGTGATATCTACCCCCATACTAGGTTGTAGATCACCTCTTGGCGCAATTACCATATTAATTTTCTTTTAAAAATAGATTACATATTTTACAAAAATGTTTGATCTTATTTTTCCATGAATGCAATCATTTCTTATCCAAAAGAAAAATCATCATAAGCATAATAAGTAATCCTTGGTCACATAACTGGCATATATGACTAGTAAAATAATATAGTTAAGAGGCTATATAGATGAAAATACAGAAGGAAGTAGAGAGAAAAATACCTTACCAAATTTTAGTTTTCTAAGAAATTTTCCATAACGAGTTTAAGGAATTGTTGCAACAATGGCAAATTGTTACAACAATGGCAAAAAAAACTTCAATACTCAAGCATACATGACGATTCAATCTTACAAGTTTTGGATACCAATACCATCGTATTTCATTTCCTAAAAATATAATTCAAAGAAAATTAGGTCTAATAAAATACACATATGCTTATTATGACAATATTGGAATTGAAAGTGGTTATTGACGTGTGAGGGATAAATACGAATAAGTACGAGCCACGATCACGTAATAATAAATAGTGAGGATGACATGGCTTGTATTCTTCTCATTAGTTAAACTCTTGTATTCTCCTTGTTCTTTAAACTCAAATTATCATGGTTATTCATTCAAATTTCACTAGGATTTAATCCATTGTTACATTACGATATATGTAACTATGACAGTATTGGAAATAATAAATAGGGAGGATGACAGGGCTTGTATTCTTCTGGTTAGTTAAAATTTTGTATTTTCTTGTATTATTCTTGTTGGTTAAACTCAAACTATGATGGTTATTCTTCACTAGGATTTAGTCCATTGTTACATTATGATATATGTAATTATGACAATATTGGAATTAATAAATAGGGAGGATGACATGTCTTGTATTCTTCTTGTTAGTTAAACTGTTGTATTCTTCTTGTTCATTAAACTCAAATTATGATGGTTATTCATTCAAATTTCACTAGGATTTAATCCATTGTTACATTATGATATATGTAATTATGACAATATTGAATTGAAGGTGCTTATATCCCTATGGGATAAATACGAATAAATACAAGCAGCAGCAATATAATAATAAATAGCGAGGATGACTTGGATTGTATTCTTCTTATTGGTTAAACTCTTGTATTCTTCTTGTTCGTTAAACTCAAATCATTATGGTTATTCACTCAAATTTCACTAGTAGTGAAT
>APFE030520481.1:0-28660 GCA_000404065.3 Pinus taeda
CTTTATTACTAACATGAAAATCAACAACGTTTAAAAAAAATATCCACACTTAATTCATTAGAAAATTTAAAGTGTAAAAACTAAGTCCTCTAAACAAAAGAGGTTGATGCTCATCAACACTTTTTAAAATCAAGATGAAAATCATTAACAAAAATAGGTGTTCCCACTTGATACATAAAAAAATTTAAAGTGTCAAAAATAAACTCTTTAAAAGAATGTGTTGATGTTGCATCAACACTTTTCAAAATCACCATGAAAATCACTAACATTTAAAAAAATTGTTGATACTTGATACATAAAAAGGTTTAAAGTGGAAAAAATATGCTCCAAAAAAAAGGTGTAGTCTGAGTCACCATTTTTCAAAATCGTGTGATTTTTTGCTACCTCAAAAAAACGGGTACTATGTCATTTTCTCATTTGACCGGTAACTATGTTTCTTAGTGAAAGAAAATTTTTAGGATTCACTGTATCCAAAGATGGAATTTTTATTGACCCTACTATAATAAAAGAAATTTCTCTCCCACATAATAAAAAATCCATGCAATAGTTTCTGGGTCGGATCAATTTCATCAAAAGATTTGTCCTTGATTTTTCAAATCCTTCTACCATTACAACAAATGATCAAGAAAATCTCAACCTTTAAGTGGGGTCATAATGAAAGACAAGCTTTCGACTCAATCAAACAAGCAATCATTAATGCTCCATCTCTAAGTACTCTGAATTTCTCTAATCATTTCATCTTGTATACTTTCGCTTCTTCAACATCTTATGCCATTGTCTTAACACAAATTAACAATAAAAAAATCAAAACACCTATCTCTTTTTCAGTTCAAATTTTCAAGGTGTTGAACTAGATTACTCAGAGTTAGAGAAACAAGAAAATGTTTTAGATTTTTTTTTGTTTTAATTTTGTTTTTTATTTTTTGTTTTTTCCATTATTTTTTTATTCAATTTTTATTTTTTTTTTACGAGTTAATTGTGTTTTTTTTTTTTTTTACCATTTTTATAGTTTTTTTTTTTTTCTTTGTTTTTTCATATTATTTGTATTTGATTTCTTTGTCATTTTTTTTTTATTTATTATTTATTTATTTATTTTATTTATTTTTTTTTATTATTATTTTTTATTACTAACATGAAAATCACAACGTTTAAAAAAAAATATGCACACTTAATTCATTAGAAAATTTAAAGTGTAAAAACAAAGTCCTCTAAACAAAAAGGGTTAATGCTCATCAACAATTTTCAAAATCAAGATGAAAATCACTAACAAAAAAAAATGTTCACATTTGATACATAAAAAATTTTAAAGTGTAAAAAATAAGCCCTCTAAAAAAATGTGTTGATGTTGCATCAACACTTTTCAAAATCAGCATGAAAATCACTAACATTTTAAAACAATGTCCGTACTTGATACATAAAAAAATTTAAAGTGGAAAAAATATGATCCAAAAAAAACGGTGTATTCTGAATCACCATTTTTCAAAATCGTGTGATTTTTTGCGACCTCAAAAAAATGGGTACTAGGTCATTTTCTCGTTTGATCAGTAACTATGTTTCTTAGTGAAGGAAATTTTTTAGGATTCATTGTATCAAAAGATGGAATTTTTATTGACCCTGCTATAATAAAAGAAATTTTAGAAATTTCTCTCCCACATAATAAAAAATCCATGCAATATTTTCTCGGCCACATAAATTTCATCAAAAGATTTGTCCTTGATTTTTGAAATCATTCTACTATTACAAAAAATGATCAAGAAAAACTCAACCTTTAAGTGGGGTCATAATGAAAGACAAGCTTTCGACTTAATCAAACAAGCAATCATTATTGTTGCCTCTCTAAGTACTCCGAATTTCTCTCATCATTTCATCTTTTTTACTTTCGCTTCTTCAACACCTTATGCTACTGCCTTAGCACAAATTAATGATAAAAAAATCAAAACACCTATCACTTTTTTCAGTTCAAATTTTCAAGGTGCTGAACTACATTACTTAGAGGTAGAGAAACAAGCATTTTATATTTATAAATATATAAATAATTTTAGACCTTTTCTCTTAAAAACACATATGAAAGTAATATTCCCATTCCTAGCAGTGATACAATTACTTATGTAGAAAGATTTAGGAAAAAAGAGAGCAAATTGGGTAACAACTCTATGGGAATATGATATTGAAATGAAACTAACCAAAATTGTCAGAGGACAAGGTTTCTGTAGATTGCTTATAGGACCATCTAACATACCAGCTGATCAGGACATAGGTAACAATGAACATGCATATGAGGTAAGCCTTATCGATACTGAGTCCCAATATGTTGATCTGATATTTTATTTAAAAATTGGATATGTTCCTCCTGAAATCAATCATAAAAGAAAACGAGTTTTAAGATTGAAAGAAAATCAATATGAGACTGTTGATAATGTGTTATCTAGAAGAAATTATGATTTTGTTTTGTTAAGGTGTCTTGAAAAATATGAAGCCCAAAAACTTTTGCAAGAACTTCATAATGAACTAGTAGGAGGACACTTTGGAGGAGATACTACCATGCATAAAATTCTTCATGTAGGATATTATTAGCCCACTCTCTTGAGAGATACTCATGCATACATACGAAAATGCAAAACATGCCAAACTGTGTCTGGAAGACAACGAAAACTAGCCTTGTCTCTGCAACCAGTCAACATCGAACAACCTTTCGAACAATGGATACTGGATATCATAGGTGAGATTTTTCCTCACTCTTCTTAACAACATAAGTATATTTTCACTGCCACAGATTATTTCACTAAGTGGGTGGAATAAATTCCATAATAGGTAGCCAATTCTAATGCTATTATTTAGTTTATTGATCAATTTATCATTACAAGATTTGGTTTACCTTCTGCACTCATATTTGATAATGCATCTTACTTTTCGGGTATTAGTATGATTGAGTTTGCACTAAAAAGAGGTTTTAAACTAAAATATTCACTAACTACTATCCCTGGGGAAATGGTTTAGTAGAATCCACTAATAAAAACCTCCTAAGAATAATCAAAAGAAGTGTTGACCAAAATTAATGTATTTGTCATAAATATTTGATATTTTCTCTATAGGATGATAAGATAACTCAGAAGGCCTCTATAGGTACTTCTCCATTTCACTTAGTGTATGGGAAGGAAGCCATCATTCCATCACATTTAGCTCTTCCCTCACTAGCCCTAGTTCAATTCATTGAAGAAACACCTACTTCTTCTTTACAATTAAAACATTCCTAAATCCTAAAATTAGAAGAAGAAAGGAAGAAAGCCAAACTCACACATGCCAAACATCGACAGATAGTGAAACATTCTTTTGATGCAAGCTCAGTAGCACAAATATCCTTCTAAGTTGGAGACCTAGTTCTCAAGCGGGACAAATCACATGAAGGAAAAGGGAACATACGAAATTAAAAAAGTTATGGCTTGATCCATTCCATATTTTCGAACAGATAGGCCCATATGCATTCATATTGCAAGATTTATTACGCAAGAGAGATTCTCTTCCTGTAAATGGGATCATCTTAAAGAAATTATTTTCTTAAAATTTTTCATTTACAAAATAAAATAATATATATATATATATTATATATTTTATATATAATATATATATATATATATATATATATATATCACTTCCATCGTACATCACATTGCAATTTATTTTCCTTCTACATATTTTGTTAATAAAAATGTTAAATAGTACTCTATTGACTTTTCAGACATCTCTTGAAGTTATTTTCTATTTTTTCATTTTGAAGGTAGGATTTTCTTTTTAAGAAGTGGTTATCAAAATTGAAAACTAGATAAAAATTATATAACTCGAAAATTTTTCCTTCATGTTGTGAAACCTTTAAAAAACCTCAAAAATAATATCCTTTTACTCTAGTTTTAGTTAAAAAGGTTATCCTTAAAAAGTAAAGACTGTCTTATGACTAAGAACGTTCAACTCATATTTGTCATCCAAAAACCTTAAGGAGTCAATGATTCTCCCCGTCCATTAAAAAGAGATTTTTTCGAGTGTAATTCTAAAATATAATAAATCTAAAAAGATAAGAGGTCTCATCATGAGCCTGCTTACCATGATCATGGAGAACCAGTTAAACTAACATTACCATACTAAACACCAAATCAGGGTATTGGTTTATGATTTTTCAATTATAAGACAAGGGGTCTCATCACGCGCTAACTTGTTCAGTCTGATTATTACCAGTGAATGACATTTTCATTATCTGGCCACCAAACTAGGGCAATGGCTTTTTAGCATCATTTAAAACAAAAAAGAAAAAAAAATGAAAAAAAACTTACCTCTAATTATTGCATTATTAAATTGATGGGTACTGGATTATTGTTGGTTAAAAAGGTAACCCTATCGAAGCTATGAACGCTTGGTGGTAGGAGTGGCTCTATCTATGACAAACGAGTACATCAAAAGCTAAGTCATAAAAGGCCCCCTACTTTATTTTTCATTGATAAAGGTCTTTAAAAGAAATTGTCATTTAATGAGTTTTATCTAAATGTTTTAAAAAGTAGTTTCCACTTCCTAAAATTATTTTTACTGAATCTTTGAAGAAATTCGTTATTATTCATTAGAGATAACTGGTTCTTCCATTGAATCGCAAATTTTTGTACTGTTCAACAACCCCAATTTTAATATATTAAAAATTTCCTATGAAATTATTATATTAAAATAGGGACCCTTTAGTTTTGACAAGATTTTGATTTTATTTCTTTAAAAACAAAAAATAAAAAAAATAGAAAATCAACATAAAAAATGTCAATAAAATCCCATAACCAAAGCGTAATACATAGGATTTTTAATTAAAACCCAAGTATTAAACCTTGATTATTAAGAAAAAAAATTAAATAGCCCCCAAAACCAAGACTATACTTCGGTTTTTAAAAACCTTAAGTATTAAAAAAATGGATTATATAATTAAAAAGAAAATAATCTGAACTTTTTTTTCAAATTCCCAAAGGTTAAAATATTTATAGCTCTACCATACCCCGCATCGAAAATCGACATAATAAAAAATTCCATTATAATTGTCATATAAGCAATGGACCCGACGACCAAGTTAATGCAATCCTATAAATCCCTCGTATGCACAGATCACAATAATCGCAAAATTAAGTCTTTTTCTTAACTTGATTGTGATTTGATAAGGTCGGACCCAACTGGGTCATGAACTTCACTCTATAATGATATCTCATCTGGGAGATCGCAAATCCCATAGCCCAAGTATGGTGGCCTATCCCTTCTCGATTGCGATATGCAATATAGTGGGATGCGACAGGATTAGACACTGCAATCCATAAATCCCCTGCGTCTGTGACTATCACAAGATCTAAAGGCTTAATATCAAACCCCGCTCCACACCACCAATTGTGATATGAGATATAAGTTCCGGGCCCGATAGGATTATACATGCCAATTCATAAATTCCCCTGCATCTGCAACTATCACAAATACCAAAGGATCATGCCTCCTACCTCCTGCCTCATACTGATTGCGATTGCGATATGAACCACATCATCAGCGACGTCACCCATCACGTCACTTGTGACGTCATCCTCCATGTTATCCCACATATTGCAAATGGAAAATCTTTTGGAACCGATAGCCAACTACCTTTTCATTTGTTGCAATACGAATATCGCAATTGCAGGTTTTCATAGGACTTAAGCCATTCCTCCTCTGCCTCATTCCGATTTCAATTTGCTATTGATTGATATATTTTGGATTTTCATCTATCTCGATAGGGATTCTCCCTGCTCGAAATATGACGATAATTCATCCCCTCCCGGTCTCCAACCGATTGTGATTTTTTTGGGTTCTGCCCTCGATTCTCAAGCGATTGCGATTTGGATTTTTGTTAAAATTATCCCATTTTTTATTAGAATTTCCTGGTTGCAAAATCGAGTGTGATTTAATCAAAACAACCCGCTTGTTTATTTAACTTTATATGAGAAATACTAGCCTTGATTTACAATATACTTATTCATGACTTATCTGTTCAGGTACAAACAAAACTCAACAGCGAGGAGGAGAAAGCTACATAGAGAAAGAAGTAGATCAGTTCCATAGAATCCGTAGAAAGCAAGGATATTTAGATCGAAATTTAGGGATAATAAGACAGATATGGAAAACTGATTTTATTTTTCATGATTCAAGGAACTTCATTACATTTTTCAGCACTGTGTGCATACCTGCGACTTTTAAACAATTTGTATTATTATTTAAGAAGACATGATGGATCGATTTAATGGTCCAGAATTTGATAGAGAAATCCTAACGAAGAAATTGCATTTTTGTATTTCTTCTTGAATATTTATTTGAATAAAAATTTCGGATTGTGGCCTATTTTATTTTTGCAAAAAAGCTTGAGTGTTGTTGCATTCATGTATTACATTAAAGTATTGTATCAAAGGAGAAAGGGTCAAGACTATTAATTTCTTGAAAACACGTGTTTTTGGATACAGGTATTTTTAGCAGTATTTTAAAACGATTCTATTTTCTTCTATCATCTACATTTTCTCTCTCTTTTATGTTATATGTAGTTCTGTAAAACAACATTAGCATAAATTCTGAATATGTTTAAATGTTGCAATATTTTAATGACATGTATCAGAGATAGTTAATGATATTTTGATTGTGATATAAGCTTATTGTAGTTCTTTGAATTAATTTCTTAATGAAAATAATTAATTTAAATCATTCTTCAATTCTAAAGTAAATGATTAATTTCTTACTCATCTACTAATGAAAATTATTCTATATAACAATCAAACTATAAAACTCAAGTAATAAATAGATTATTTTGATATATTTTATCTTTTAGTTATAAATCATTCCAAAATCCACTTTTCCATCCCATTATAAGCATTTCATATTCATTTTATTGCCTCTCATTGGGAAACTAGTCCATTATTCTTAGTCGGAGCCACTACCTCAAACACAAAAGGATTTGTTTAAGGTCTGGACTGGGTGTTTATCCCCCATGTTGGTGCAGCGAATTTCGAGGCATAAACAGAAGGAGGACAAAAGGAGAAGAGCAAAAGCAAGAATTTGAAGGCCTTTTCCAACATATCCACCACTCTAGATTTGGTAGCCATAATGTCCACAACTCCAGTGATGAAGTACATTGACATCTCAGGGCTGACGTTGTGCAATGGAGTTGAAGGCATTCTTGAAAAGGGAGAAGAAATTTATTAAGAAGCAAGAGAATAGCCTCAATATTTATGCCCCCACCATCATCATCAAGGCATACATTGAGAAGACCAAGAAACAATTTGACAACTATGGGAAGCAGGTCACCTCTGCGAAACCCAGTGGTTGTCGCATCTGGTGGTGGATGGTGACCAGGGTCACTGATTAGGTGCTCAGTATTTAGCTAAAAAATCAAAGTTCTAAGATTGGCTCGAGACTTGAACGACTATGTCTGTCTTGTCAAGACGATCGTAACACAATTCGTTTCACTGAAAATGAGTTCAGATGCAGGAGAAAAGGCCTGCTAATTGTTTTCCTAAACAAATAAAAAAATTGCAGAATGGGACATAATGATGACATGGAAGCACAGTCAACATGATGGGAATCTTCTTCAATTTTTTCCCAATGAGGTTGTGACAGGTGTCACTTCAGGATTCGCCAGTTTGGTTGTGTGAAGGTGAAATTGCCCAATGTCCTCTAAGGTGGAATTATGGGTTTATGGTGAATATTATGTGGAATGTCTTTGTTTTTGGAAATATATATATATATATATATATATATTATATATATATATATATATATATATATATATATATATATATATATAGATATATATATATATATATATATATATATATATATATATATATATATATATATATATATATATATATATATAGATATATATATATTATCTTATCTTATATGATTTAAATATCATATATTATATTTTAATTATATAGATATATATATTATGTTTTGAATATTAAATATCAAACCTCATATAAATCCACATAATACATATAAACAATGGCGCATTAAATGTCGTATGGTATGGTCATAGTTCCAAACTACACCAAAGTCCACGAAATATTTGAATGTTGAAATATTCATTTGGAGTGGAAAAATGTATTAAGGGATGGGTGGAGTTCGGGTCGAACCTGTGACCTCCCCCTCCCAACTCCGATGCAATACCAATGAGCCAGCCACAAGTCCTGTTAAACATTATCCATGATATTATATTTAATTTCGATAGCGGAGCCAACAGCAAGAGCGGAGGGAGCCACCCCTATGGGCTAGCCCTGTTACACAATAATTTGTCACTCTTCTTTCACTCCCTATTCCTGATTCCGGAGAACCCTAGTAGTGACCACTGTGCTATACTTTCACCTTGAAACCTATGCTCTTGCATCCCTTGAAGTTTGAAGAAAGAATTCCCCACTCCCTTCTGAACATTTCCAGAGAATCCTTCTTAAAATCTAGTTTATAAGATCAATTCTCTTTCCTAGTGTCTCACCCATGCCGATGGCGAAAGTTTACAATGTGACCCGCACCGATTAGTGCTACTATTAGCCCAATACCTACGCTGGTCTACTTCTAGAAAGTTTTTATAAAAGGAAACAAAGTTTCACGTCTAGAAACTTCTAGTGGCAATCCGCTCGATGTTTGTTTGGTTGGATAAGGGCTGAGAACTCCATATAAGGTTCTTTCCCCCTTAAAAGTGGACCTTCCCAAGGAGATAAGACCTTCTTCCCCCTTGAGTGGATCTAATTATTATCCTCCTCTCCCTAGATAAACCACTTCCTCTTACCATTTTTTGTTACACTAGACAGACAATACAATACATAGTGAAAGTGGTGGAGAGATAGAACCAGCTGCAAAATTCTGAAATCTTTAGCTTTTGATAGAATAAGATTAGTCTTAGATGACAAAAGACTAGTATTTGTTAGCTAAAGTAGGAGGAGAGAGAGTTAGAGCTTGGAATCCATTTCATGTCAAGGTAGAGGAGGAAAAGAGTGCTAAAAAGGCAGGTAGAGGGACTTGGATACTGCAAAGGAGATCTCCAATGTCAAGGCTTCGATTATATTTCTCTTTGAAGTTTATTTTAATACAACTAATGGTTTATTTCGTATATCGGGTGTAATATTACATTTTATAGCTTAGAAATCCTTGACCTTTTAACTAGATTGAATTTAATTTTATGATATCACATTTGTTGTTGTTTCTTGCATGTTTGTTTCAGGTATTTGAATGAAAGGAATGAAAGGAAGCTGGAGTAAGGAAGCAAGATCAACATCAAGTGGATTAGTGCTATAAGAGGTAGGCCCTCTTATTCGATTCTAATCTAAGGAAATTTACGTTAGATTGTCTTGTTTATGGCTAGACCCACTCTTAGGCTAGAGGGATCATCTCTGTTCGCAGAGAGGATACTCCTACACTACAAGCCCCCTCTCCATATGACCACACCATTAAAATTTGGGCCATCTATAATGGGTAAGCACGTCTAGAGTGTCGTTAATCTAGGCTTAACTTAATTAATCAATTGTGAAGGTTGGTGGAAGTTTTGGAGGTCTGCCAAATTCGGCGGGATTTCCAATTTTGGTGGTGCTAACTAGAGTCTTCTCCAGCTTTAGTGGGGTTTCTTAGGGAAAAAGTTAATGAAGTATATCTTGAGTAATTTTCGACCAAATTGAACTTAGAAAGAGGTGTTCTTGGTTAATTTGGACATTCTGAACACATTGGTGTAGGTATCAGGAGCCATAGATCTTTGTAAACATCAGTTTTTCCACATTTAGCTAATATAGAGGCCCAAGCCATAGAAGATGGACCAAGGAGATGTAGCCCAGGAGGGGTGAAATCCTTCATTAAAACACTGTGTTAATGTATCTCTTTGATGGTTTGCTACATTTTACATGTTTGTTGTTCAATAATTGTTTTTGAAGCTATTTTTCTCATGAATGTCTTTAAAAACTTAAGGAAATTTACCTGATTGTATGCAAAAACAACTAATGAAACCTCATCACAAGGAGCAATAAGCATGCACATATTTATGAATCTATAATTTTTATTAGGACAAAAAAAAGTAATTATACAAAAACAAATCAAGTTGGTATTAGAGCTACGGTTGAACTGCTTGATTGCTTGAGTTTGTGCAATTAGGGTTTTCATGGTTGTAAAATTGTGATGCTTAAAAGGTTAAAGTTGTAGAAAGGAGAAGGAAAGCTATTGGTTGCAACTCCTAAGGTAATGGCTAGAAGAAGGAGAGACACAAGGCCACAATTTCGACCACCCAGAGTTCCAAATCCAGTTGCACTTGAAACTCATCAAGTTTTTCCTTCAACGAAGACTGAAGAGGTACAAGTAGTATCAATTTCTGAGCCTGAATCCATAGCCATTATGTTTGGAGAAAGAGAGTCTGAAGGCCCCTCTTCAGAAGAGGAACAATTCAAGAAAGATTTCTATACTTTGACTGAGATGGTTAAAGTCCTCTATGAAGAGAGGAACACTAGAATGGTTGGAGAGAGTTCTAAATCTTCACATGGAGAAGGAAGCTCAGATGAAAAAAAGACGAGAAGAACGATTCTAAAGGGAATGGTGGAGATCCACCTCCATCTCCAACATCCTCACCATCTTCCTCATCATCTCCATCATCTCACACAACATCATCTTCCACTACCACCACTGAAACTACACATACTCATTCCAAAATCCCAAAAGGAAAGACTCAATTATTGAAATTGGACATAAAATTTGAACTTCCCATATACAATGGAGAGGTGAATGCAGAAACATTGGACAATTGGATTCGATAGTTTGAGGTATACTGTAGAATTTAGAACCTTCAAGAAGATGACATAAAGATCCAGTTGGCTTCATTGAGGCTAGAAGGAGCTACACTAGTTTGGTGGAAAGCAAAGACTCAAGAGGAAATGAGAATTCATGGTAAGATATCCATCACATGGGTTAAATCGTTTTCTGCGATTAAAAGATAGTTTTATCCTGTAGCCTATATGAAAAGAACCATTATGATTTGGCAAAATTTTAGGCAGCTTAAAGGCCAAATAGTACAAGATTATACACAAGATTTTAGGAAAAGGGATTTGTTATTAGGAGTGAATTTTAATTCCCAAGATAAACTGCTAAAATATATTGGGGGTTTACATTCCTATCTTAAACACACTATGCTTATGTTCAATCAAACTAATTTGGATGAAGTATGTGTGCAAGCACCCATCTTGAATCTAGAGGAAAGAACACTAATAAAGAGAGTGGTACTAAATGTCCACCTAAGGTTAAGGAGAAACAGAAAGGAGGAAAATGGAAAGGAAATAAGAATGCAAGTGTGAAGAAGGAAGGGGAGAAAGTTATCTATAAACACTATTCAAAAGTGGGACATAATGAGGATCATTGCTGGATACTCCATCCAGAAATGAGATCAAATAATTTCAACAATAAAGGAAACATAAAACTATTGCTATCACTCAAGAAGATTTAGGTTCTGAATCAGGTGATGAAAACAAAATCATTGTCATGGGAATCAAAGGAAAACAAGATATTGCAAGCACTAGTTCACAAAACTGTAACACTACTACTACTCCAGATGAAAAGGGATGAATTGAGTTATTTCATTTTAGGGCCATATCTAAACACACCAAGACTGACACACTCTTCGATAGTGGGTGACAAGCGAATATAATCTCCGAAGACTTAGTTAATATATTGAATCTTGAAACTGTATCTCACTATAAACCATACCCTTTGGGATGGTTAACAAGAGACACTAGTTTACAGGTTACAAAAAAATATTTTTTTAAGTTTGCAATCACTGAAATTTTGTTGACAAAGTAGAGTTAGATGTGGTACCACTTGATATTTCAGGTGTGGTGTTGGGTAGTCCATATTTGTATGACAAGAAAGTAGTCTTTTACCACCATGAAAACAAGTATCAATTGTTCAAGGATCGTGTGGAGTATATAGTGAGAACCCATTGCAAAAAGTTAAACATATCAGTTGCTAATGTAGGGCAGGAAAAAAGGCTAGTGAATTCAAATAAAAGTTTAGTACTTCTCATGTTCAAGCCAAATGATGATATTGTTTATGAAAATTTTGTTGCATGTAATGTAAGTTTCAATTCTGATTTGGTTGGTTCAGATCATCAGAGTGATGAAGTATTTCAGGTTGTGAAATAATTGTCCTTCAAGGAGAAAGAAACTTCACATGAAATATCTTTGCAGCAAGAGGTTTCTCTTTGTGATGTTAACATGCAAGGGTTGACAAAATTGCAAAGTGTAGAGACACCAATGCGATGAAAAAGTTTGTTCAACAATGGGCTAATTCAATCATCCCTTACACCATGTTGTGCACCGATGGTTATGGTGCCAAAGAGGGATGGTAAGTATTTCAAGAAAGAGGACAAAAGTACAACATTAAAATCCACTTGGGTGACATAAACATGTTTAGAAAGTTGTCTTATGCACATGCCATTTATTGAGGAAAATTGTCTGATGTTTTGAATATATCAAAGTACAAGTTGGGTTTCACTTCTTTGATGCATTTCGGCCATGATATTGGAGGAGGTAAGTTAAAGGAAAACCTCTCCAAGTTGGATGCTATTGTTGATTGGTCAACACCCAAGATTTTCATTTTGATAAGAGGTTTGTTGGGAGCAGCCCAATGTTGGAGGAGAGTAGTTGTTGAAATTTCTTCTTTCGAATCTCTTTGGCATGTATTGTCATGTGTGTGCAAAGTCTTGTAGTGGGGAGGAAAACAACAAGAGGCATGTGTTGCTTCAAACCAAAAGATCAATTCAATTCTTTTTTATGCTCTTTCAAACTTGAAAGGTTCATTTGAGTTTCAGGTTTTTGCAAGCAATTTCACCATATTATTTCATTCAGAAGAGTTCCATGGTGTAAAGATTAAGTTGCATCGATTCATGAAATTTCATTGGATGGATACTTGTAAAAAATTTCACTTGGTTCGAAAGTACAAAAGAGGTATAAGCAACAAGTTCATTGATATGCCTTTTGGGCCTATTGGTTATGTAGCTGTTTTATTCAGGCATCATTATGTTTTACATGAAATTTATGTTTAGAAAATTTGATACTTTCAAGATGTATAAGCTTGAGTCATGTAAACCAAGTAGTGAAATTTATCATCCATTTGCATTATACTTTGTTATTTCATCTTTGTAAGAAGGATGTTGTCTTTGATGGCAACATGGAGAAAACCACGAGCTTCTATGAATGACTGAAAATGGTGCAAAAAACAGTGCAAGATCAACTTGAAAAGGGCTAAGACAAGTACATGTATTATGCAATCATAGGTTTAAAGTCGACAGTGCAAGTTGGTATCAGTTTTGCAAAAATCGGCTTCAAGTTGTTGAACAAGTAGAGAATGTTCATATTTCACATTTTGAATGCATTCCTACTAAATTTCTGAATCAGTTTCAACAAGATGCCATCCGTGATAGAATAACAGGGTCCTCAAGGCAAGTGAATGTTGATTTCCTTAGAGAGGATCTCAAGGAAAAGAATTCATCAAGAGCCAATTGGATCGAGCTTGGAAAGGTGAGGGGGATGTACCCTCATCTACTTGTCAAACAATAGTGATATTTTGGGGTCCAAAAGGCTTCTAGTGGGGAGGAATGATCAAGTGTTCAGTATTTAGCTCAAAAATCAAAGTTATCATATTGGCTCAAAACCTGAACGACTGTGTCTATCTCATCCAGACGATCACAACACAATTCATTTCATTGAAAATTGAGTCTGGATGAAGGAGAAAGGGCTTGTTGTTCATTTTCCTAAACAACTAAAAAAATTGCAGAACATGACAGAATGATGACATGGCAGTACAATTAGCATGATTGGATCTTCTTTAGTTTTTTCACAATGAGGCTATGACAAGTGTAACTTCAAGATTCGCTAGTTTGGTTGTGTAAAGGTGAAATTGCCCAATGTCCTCCAAGGTGGAATTATGGTTTTATGGTGAATATTATGTGGAATTTTTTATTTTTTTTGTATATATATATATATAATATATATATATATATTATAATACTATATTATATATATATATATATATATATATTATATTTATATTTATTTAATATGATTTAAATATCTATATTATTTTATATATATTATTATATTATATACTAAATATTAAATAGAAAACCTCATATAAATCCCCATAATACATATAAACAATGGTGCATTAAATGTCATATGGTATGGTTATAGTTCCAAACTATACCAAAGTCCACGAAATATTTGAATCGTGCAATATTCATTTGGAGCTGCAAAATGTATTAAGGGATAGGTGAAGGGTGGGTCGAACCCATGACCTCCCCCTCCCAACTCTGATGCAATACCAATGAGTCAGCAACAAGTCTTGTTAAAAATTGGCCATGATATTATATTTAGTGCCGACAGTGGAGCTAATGACGGGAGCATAGGGAGCCAGCCCTGCGGGCAAGTCCCCTCTCCATATGACCACACCATTAAATCTTGGGCCAACGCTAACATGTAAGTGCATTTAGCGCACCAATAATTTATGTTTAACTTAATAAATCCATTGTTAAGATTGGTGGTGGTTTTGGAGGCATGCCAAGTTCAGCGGTGCTAACTAGAGTCTTCTCCATTTTTAGAGGGGTTTCTTAGGGACAAATTTAATGATGCATATCTTGAGTAGTTTTCGACCAAATTGAACTCAGAAAGAGGTGTTCTTGGCTAATTTGGACATTCTAAACACATTCATGTAGGCATTAATAGCCATAGAGATTTGTAAACATCATTTTTTCCACATTGAGCTAATACAGAGGCCCAAGCCATGGAAGTTGGACCTAGGAGATGTAGCCCAGGAGAGGTGAACACCTTCATCAAAACACTAAGTTAATGCATCTCTTTGATGGTTTACTACATTGTACATGTTTGTTGTTCAGTAATTGCTTTTGAAGCTATTTTTCTCATGAATTTCTTTTAAAACTTAAGGAATTTACTTGATTGTATGCACAAACAACTAATGAATCCTCAGCACAAGGAGAAATAAGCATGAACATATTTATAAATATGTAATTCTTATTAGCACAACAAAACTAATTGTACAGAAACATATCAGTCACTTGGGTGAGTTCATTTTCCCTGGCATTGGCTTCGTCTACATTTTGGGCAGGATTGGATGGGTGGGCCACAACTATCTACTTGTCGTCTAGGGTGAAAATGTGTTGAACAAGAAATTAAGTGGTGTTTAATTATTTTAGGTTTTCTAATTTTTTTTTTAATTGAAAGCATTCATTAAAGAGCTTTAGAAATATGAAACATTAGACATCCAAAATGCTACACAATTTCTAGGAATAACCAACTAGGCTCTAATCCAACCGCTAGATAAATAACTTAACTTCGCAACATAATACAATACGAAAGACATATAAACATTAAACATATGACACATAAAACACATAAGCCATAAGCCATCTTGTAGACAATGACCAGAGGGAACACAAAGGATTACAAACGCACGTCACAAAAATTTTTCTGAGCCTTCAGTATGAGGAAAGCTGCAATCGATCTAAATAATATGCATGTCTCTAATGAAACTCCATATGTTCAAAACAAAATAATTATGCCAAGCCACTTCTCCATAGAAATCTTAGACTTAGATATCACACCAGCAATTTCCAAGTGTCACCATGCGCACAAGACAACAGAAAACAACCTTGACTTGATAGGGGTAATAAATACATTAGTATTGACTCTCAGGTGAAGGAAGCTCGGAGAAAAGAACCAAAAATTTAAAGTCCAACCCAAACTTAGTGTTATGTAGATACATAAGAAAGGACATGGGACGAGAAGGAGAAGTGTAGCCATGAGCAAATCACATCCACCAGAAATTGCACAACATCTACTAACATACAGATTCCAATCAATGGGAACTTCACAACAAGAGAAATAAAATTAAGAGAGGTGGACGGATCCTCACCTCTACTCCACCACCTTTCATACTTGAGAAAATCCATTCCAATAAGGTTATATGTAATATTGTGATACGTGAGGTTGACATCCCAGCATTCCTCCCTAAGCGTCCTCACACCATCCTCTCCTTGAGAAAAATGTGCTTTTAGGACAACATCCAATACAACTACTTCCTCATCACTGTACATACCCATTGAGAATATATATATATATATATATATAATATATATATATATATATATATATATATATATATTATATATATAATAAATATATATATATATATATATATAATATATATATATATATATTATGTTAAAAGGAGTTTATATATATCTAAAATTACCACTTAAAAAGTTCAGTGTTGTTTACAATATATAGACATACACAAGTAAAAACGTCAACATTGTCCTAAATGTATATACATGCCCAAGGAAAAATATCGGCGTTGTTTAATTATTTTATGTTTTGAAAATTTTTAATGAAAATTCCTTGAAATATATGACTAGATTGTGTTAAAGGAGTTTATATATATAAACAAATATTTGAAACAAATTTACATAATTTCAATAAACTTTTATCGAATTCGAAACAAATTTGACTAGAAAATATGTACAATAAACCTAAACCTTCAAAACGTAAAACACTTAGATTACTCCCCTGATTCAGCAGGCCTCTCGTGGTCACTCTCAATGTGGTCACGAGTGGAACGCTTGTCAGAAATGACACCAACAATACTGCTTCTCCATGGAATGGAAGTATCACCAATCAATCTCTGCCTTTTGTTGCCATGACTGGCAGCGCAGGCAACACCCTCCTAGTTTTGTTGCCATTAACGATACCAATAAGTAGTTGTGTTTGAAATTGAAACCAATTCCTTTATATTGAATTATGGGCAGGGATGGGACAAGTGCTGCGAGGGCACTATGCCATAACATAGCTGTTATATATATATATATATATATATATCTATATATATATATATTATATATATATATATACTATATATATATATATATATATATTTTATATATATATATATATATATATTCATCGTAATTAAAAAATTCAACACTATATTTTTTTTCAATTTTCATTTTTTAACATTCTTTAGATATTTACATCATAACAAATTTATTAAAAATAGTAACTAATTATTTTGCCCAATATAATTTTAATAATTATGTTAATATTATTAATAACAACATTAATATTAAAAATTATAATAATAAACTATATTAATATTACCAAAGAATTATTATTATATGGATATTAATTAAGCATAGTCAACAGTTAATCATAGTCAACAGAAGTCAACCATAGTTAACTGTGGTGGACATGGTATCATTTTAAACCATAGTCACTATAGTCACTATAGACATCATTCATATACTGAACATCAACATATACATTAATACAATCATTAAATTTAATAAATTTAACTGAAATAACTTGATATATTAAATTTAGTACTTAGTATCATTTTAATGTTAATTGTATTTTAATTGTTTGAATATTTATTTTTTAATATAAATTTTGTAATATTTTTATAATTTATTAAAACTAACTTTAATATTAAACTTTATATTGTTCGCAATATAACTTTAGTAACTTTAAAATTGTTCACAATGTGTTGAACACCAAATGATTGCACCACGTGATGAACAATAAACATCATCACAACATGATAGGTAACCAATGATATCACAATGTGACGAAAAAATATATCATCATAATGTGATGAATAATAAACATCATTGCAATGTGATCAATAGCGAAAGTCATTGCAATCTGATGAATAATGAAATTCATTGCAATGTGATGAACAACAAAAATCATTGCAATGTGTTGAACAATAAGAACTATCATAATATGACGAACAATAGACAATGTTGTAATCTTCCAAACAACAAATAACATCAATGTGATGAATAATAAATTTCATTGTAGTGTGATGACCAATAAACATTGTCACATTGTCTTGAACAATAAATGTCATCGCAATGTGATGAAAAATAAACAATGTCACAATGAGATGAGCAATAAACTTTGTTGCAATTAACTACATAGAATAAATGCCATCATAATGTGGTGAACATCAAATGTTATGACAATTGGATAGAAAAATCATGTTGCAATCCAACAAATAAAATCAGTGAGAGCCATGGTCAACTATGTTTAATTGATTCAATCATGATCATAACTTGGTTGGAGAGGTCAAACACTATAAACCATGGTCATATGTAGTAGAGCATAGTCAATCAGAGAGAACAATATAGCCATAAGTGGTCAACATAATTATAATGCCAAACCATGTTCAACTAAGGTCAAGCATGGAAAACTACTCTCAACAATGGTCAACATCGTTGACTATGGTTTACCATCATCAACAATGGCTAGCATGGTTATGATGGCCAACCATGGTACACATGAATGTAACAATGTCATGAAAAACAAACATTAATGCAATGTAACAAACAAGAAACATCATTGCAAATCTGATGAACAACTAAAAAAGTTGTAATGTGATGAACAAAAAATGTCATAGTAATATGACATAAAATAAATGCGATCACGATGTGACAAACAATAAAAAAACATTGTAATGTGAAAAATAACAAAATATATTGTAATGTTATAAACCATTAACATAATTGTGACTTGGTTAGTAGTAAATGACATCACAAAGTGATGAAGAATAAAAAATCTCATAGTGTGAAGAAAAACAAACATTGTTGTAATGCACCAAACAATAAATGCCATAATGTAATGAACAATAAACACTCTTAGAATATTATGAAGAGTAAACAACGTCACTTTGAGTAAATAACATCACAAAATGATGAATAATAAATTTCATCATAATATGACGCATAAGAAATGACGTCACAATGTGATGAACATGAAATTCCATTGCAATTGGACAAAAGAATGATTGTAGTGTGAATAAAACCATTAAAAACCATAGTCAATCATGTTTAACTATGCTAGTGATGATATTCCCTTGATTGGTTAAGGTTAAACATAGTCCAACATGTTCATTTTGGGTATTTGTTATATTCTTTGCATAACTAGCCCCAATCACATGGTTTTACACATAGTTTTTGTACATAGTTTTGGCCATGATGGGTTTTATCACGGTATTTTGTAGATTCATCCGATGAAACTGTAGGTTTTAACCCCATACAGAAATTACCTGCATACGAATTCTAAAACACATAAAATAAACAACGCGAGAGCATAACACATAAAACACATATACACAGAGATTTTCCCCTGGATCCCAAAACTAGGACTACCAGCTTGGTTTTTCATTATGTTCCTTTCAATGTTACAATACATATTTATACATGCCAAAGCATCCAATAAAATGGACGAAAGCCATCGCGTCCAAACCATGGACCGAAAACCACACGTCCAAAACAATGTGCAAAAAATCATGCACAAAGCCATAGATAGGTCTGCCCAACCTAATATAGGGTCCAACAACAAAAATTTTCGGGGCGCTGCCATGGACCCCATAGTGTGGGGTTACCCGCACCCCTAAAACCCCCTGTCATCCCACACCCCCCCCCCTCCCCCCACTACACAATCGACACAACAAAGGGGGGGGGCTTTCCCCCCTTCTAACCCCCAGTTAACTATGTGGGTTAGTTGTTTTAAGAATATAACACAACCCAACAGAAACTACAATTATGTTCTAATATAGAGTGAACTGATTGGGGTTTTATGAATTCTTCGGCATGTATATAATGTATTATAACATTGAAAGGAACATAATGAGAAATTGAACTAGTTTTCTTGGTTTTGGGTTCTAGGAGAAAAGTATTTGTGTATAATTTTTGTTATCACCATTGTGTATTTTATTTTTCTTAAGAATTTGTTTGTAGGTAATTTTGTACAGGGTTAAAGCCTTCATTTGATATTAGAGTATTTTTAGCATCAAGGGGACACGTTCACAACTAAGGGGTCTTTCTTGGGCTTGTGGTAAACATTGCTACAATGGGAGATTTACAAGATCAATTCTTGTAGTGAAAGGTGATCTGGGTGGATATTGGTGGCCACCTGCCTATTCCACCTAGACCCTCCAGTGATTTTCATCTCTTTCCTTATTTATTTTGGAATTTAATATTTTTAGCAGTTTTTTCGAGTCTTGAAATTTCAGAGCAGTTTTGACCCAATAAATAGAGTTTTTTTTGAGGTTTGATGTAGGCCTGTGGCCATAGGTAGAAGTCTGCTGCAAAACCTCTAGCACTGAGAGAGACCTTTCCAACAAGGTATTGTACACACAAAACAGAGATAATATGACTAAGCTATGGCCCTAGGAAGTTGGCTACCTAACTAACCCTAACAGGGCCCACAAAATCTTGGCGTTACATCTCCCGTGGTTAGGGTTTTCTCATGTTTTTCAATAATAAATAGGCCCTTCAGCCTCATTGTAACACAGTTCAGTTAGCATGTAGCCATCACATCCCGTCTCAAAGATAAGATACCATTGCCCGAGATATCTTATTTCCATTTTGTTTGTATGCATAGTTGAATATTTTTCTATTAATGAAATGAAGTGCTTTTCTACTGCATCTCTGTATTTATGATTATATATGTAATTTTTTGTGTTCCATTTTAAGTTTGGATTAGTGGTATCAGAGCAATATACTCTTTCTTTATTTTTCTTTGCATGTCCCCAACGAGGTCAGGGTATAAGGATTTAGGGCTTGATTTGGTTGGAACGTTGCAAGATCATCCTCGTAAAACCTGATGACCTCCCATGGAGGAAGAGAAGAATGATGAGGGGGTAGGAAATCCTCTTAAAATGTTGCTTGAGGAAGCCCTCAAGCGACAGAGGAATGTGATGATGGATAACTTTGCCCAGATCCTTTGATGGCTACCCACAGGCGATGCATCTCCATCCATCAACTACTTTGGAAGCGCCACTCCTTTTAAGATATGAGTTAACTTTGATATTCCTATATTTGAGGGCTTCATATATGTAAACACTATAGATAAATGGTTAAATCTATTGGAAGGATAGTTTTCAGTTCATGACTTTTCCAATCGGGAAAATATTACTTTTTCACTTCTCAAAGCCACCCCACACATCAAGGACTGGTCGAAAACATACTGTGGACAAAAGGATGAGAGTGAGCCCTCATTGTTTTTAGCTGCATCCACTTGGGATTCTTTCGGAGATGCCATAAAGGGACAATATTACCATGTCACTGGTTATGAAGATAAATACATAAAGTGGACCATGCTATGGTAAGGAAGGGACCAAGATGCGCTGGAGTTCACAAATATTTTCCATACCCTTTGCACGAAGCTAGGTTCAAGGATATTGACTAAAATTTGGTACTCAAGTAACACCACTGTCTCCACAAGTACATGCAATATGGAGTTCCTGAACATTTCCTCACTCAGCACAACATACTAATACACTGTCAATATTGAGTAGAAGTTTAAACAGAAGAAGCGGGACTTTTGATCTACGAATCCAAAGCAAGGAAAAGGCGCCCCCAAACCATAGAGAAGAGGGTAGAGCTAGGGCAGGGCTACCTAGGACAACCCACTGAAGCCATAAGAAAAAAACAACACCATGAAGATAAAGAAAGGCACGGGAAAATGGTTTGAGTTCCATAAGACCTCCACTCACAATACAAGTGAGTGTCAGACCAAGAAGTCACTAGTGGCCTAGATGAAGGCTTTTGAATCAGATGCATGTTTTGTCTCTGAATTAGAACCCGATAAGGGGAATGAAAAATGGAAGTATGTCATTGATGCAGAGCCTAATTCCACCGTGGCCACCACCAAGATCCATAATATTGAGCCTGAATACGCATAGGAGGGGGAACACCTCTTCCACTCATAGATATAGGTGAAGGGTTCTCTATTGTAGTTCATTGTCGAAAGCGTGATCCAAAAGAACCCCATTTTAGTAGAGGTTGTGAAGTTGCTAGACCTAAAGACTACATCACATCCACAACCATACACCATCGGGTGGATTGACCATGGACGAGATGTTTGCATTAGCCAGTAGTTATGCCTTCCCTACAACATCAAGCCTTTCATGGATGAGGTATTATGTGATGTTGCTCCTCTTGAAGGTATTGTTAGGACAACCATACTTGTGGAAGCGACATGTTGTATATGAGTCTAGACCTCGCTCTGCGATTATTACTTTTGCCAATAAGTTGTACATGATACCAGAGTTAGCCCTGTTTACTGACATCTCGTAGATCACTACAAAGAAATGTAGTAAGATCATTTCCTAGACCATGAAATTTGTTTTCCTTATGATTCATCCTCAGGGAAAGAAGAAGGTTGTGGTCACTGTTTCCAAGCAGGGCTCCTCTACACAACAATAATAGATGGATAAGGATGTGGAGGAGTACAGGGATATTTTCGGCTCACCTACAGGGGTACCTATGCACTGTCAGGTCAAGCACTCCATTGATCTGACCCCAGGAATTTTGTTTCCCAATCAACTAATCTATCGACACTTTGTTCAGGAGAGTGATGAGATCAAGAGGCAGATTCAGGAAATATTGTAGAAAGGTCACACCAGGTCAAGTTCATCACCCTATTGGTGCCTAAATTTATTGGTATAGAAGAAGGATGGGACCTGGAGACTCTGTATTGACTATCAAGCATTGAACAAAATCACTGTTAGGAATAGGTACCCAATCCTGGGGATTGACGACCTTTTGGAATTTCTCAAGGGGGCCAAATATTTTAGCAAGATTGACTTGAAGTTAGGTTATCACTAGATTCCTATTGAACCGTTCGATGTGTGGAAGAATGCCTTCAAATCCAAGGAGGGCCTTTTCAAATGGTTGGTCAGGTCATTCAAATTGACGAATTCCCCTACAACCTTCATGAGATTGATAAATGACATCTTGTGACCCTTCACTAATGCATTAGTGGTGGTGTATTAAGATGGCATCTTTATCTTCATCCAGAGTTGGGAAGAGCACCTCCACCATATTCAACAGGTCCTTCAAACCCTGCGACAACACACCTTGTAAGATAACTTGGAGAAATTAACTTTTGGCCTGACCCAAGTTCAATATCTAGGGTACATCATTGATGAGCAGGGTGTACAGGTGAACCTAACCTAGATACAATTCATTTGTGATTGGCCAGCTCCAACCACTCTAACCGTGCTCCGCAACTTTTTGGGTCCCAATAATAGGCATTTTTCAAGTTGAAACACCACCCCTTCTTTAGACCAATTCTCAAATTACCAAACCTGAAACAACCATTTGAGATTGAGATAAACACCTCTGACTATGCTATTGGCATTGTTCTTACTCATCATGGGCATCTAGTGGCTTACCAAAGTCACACACTTTCATACACAACCCGAAAGTATCCCACTTATGACAAAGAAATGTATTCCATTGCGCAGGACTACTATCAATGGAATCATTACATTCTAGGGAAGGAAATAATCATCCACACAGACCACCAGCCCCTGTGGTTTATACATACACAATGGGAAGTTGTAGAATGATTGCCATTAGAAATGGTCCACCTTCCTTAAATAGTTCCATTTTAACATTAATTATAAGAATGCCAACACCAATAATGTCGTTGATTGCCTCAGCCGACCACTGATCGTTGCACTAATAATTGTTCTTGAATCCTATGGGCATGACACTTTGGGGTGTCCACATGTTTACAAGAGTGATCCATAATTCAGAAACACATACCAGACACTCCTGGGATGCATACAAGTTCCAAATTTTCACCTTTAGGATGCACTGTTATGCCACCCGGG
This sequence comes from Pinus taeda, assembly GCA_000404065.3. Lineage (NCBI taxonomy): Eukaryota > Viridiplantae > Streptophyta > Pinopsida > Pinales > Pinaceae > Pinus > Pinus taeda. The sequence goes on from APFE030520481.1 coordinate 23,752, forward strand.
TCACATCTTTGTTCCTTCAAGTGAGTGTTCCAAGATGATTTGGGAGGCACACTATAGTCGGGTCGCTAGACATTTCGGAGTAGAGAAAATAGTGGCAGTATTGCAGAAGTATTTTTATTGGCCAAAACTTCATGAGGATGTTGGGAACTACATTAGATCCTGCACCACATATGTCATTTCCAAACCAACCATCAAGAAGAAAGGCATGTATACTCCTCTACCTACTCCTAGTCAGCCTTGGGAATCTGTCTCCATGGATTACACGTTGGGCCTTCCTTCTACCAAGCATGAAAATGATTGTGTTTTCATGGTTGTTGACAGATTCTCCAAGATGGCCATCATGGCAGCCTGCAAGAAGAGTATCACAATAGAGGCCACTGCTAATCTCTTACTTGAACGAGTGTGGTTACACTTTTAGATCCCATAGTCCATTGTCTTAGATTGGGATAATAGATTCCTAAGTGCATTTTGGTCCACTCTCCAGTCGATGCTAGATTCAAAACTTACTAAGTCCATGACTTTCCTTCCCCAAACTGATGGCCAAACATAGGTTGTCAATAGGATGATCATACACATTCTGTGCATGTACAACTCGAAGCATCCATGCACATGGGATCAAAGTCTCCCTTATGTCCAACACATATACAACAAAGCTCTCCAAAACTCAACAGGCCCAATCCCCTTTCAGGTAGGGTTGGTATTTAAGCCATTATGTCCCATTGATGTGGCCATGGCATTTTCAGCCACTCAAGTAGATTCAACTCACATCTAGTACAAAGTCAAAGGTGCTAACAACTTCATTGAGTGCATTCAACACATCTGCCAACAAGTCCATGATATATTGTATAGGGCTAATGCTAAGTACAAATAGCACCATGATCATCATCGAGTGCCGCACAAGTTCCAGGTGGGTGACAAATTTTGGATACATTTTTAGAAGGAGTGCCTCACTAGACCCCACTGCAAGCTTTTCCCACTCCGATATGGACCTTACACCATCACCAAGGCTGTCGGTGAGAATGACTTTGAGCTCAATATCCCACCGTTCCTTCTTCTGCACCTAGTGTTTAATGTAGACTGCGTTCGTCCATACTTTCCACCATTGTTGGACACATTTGACATTGTAGAATAGTTCACACCAACATAGCTCAACCTGGATTGCATGGAACAAGCCACAATTGATCATATCAAGAACACTCACCAACAAAGGATACAACTATATCAAGTTGTCAAAGTAGGTCAACTCCTTCACTAGGGAAAGTGGTTCACTAAGGACGAGGTTCAACAGAAATTTTGTCACCTCATGGAGGCAATGCAATGGGAAAAATTGCTTCCTTGGTGGGGGTGATCCAGGTGGATATTGGTGGCCACCTGCCTATTCCACCTAGACCCTCGAGTTTGTTTTATCTATTTCGTTTTTTATTTCAGCATTTACTATTTTTAGCATTTTCAGGGCTTGAACTTCCAGAGCAGTTTTGACCCCCTAAACAAAATTTGTTTTAGGTCTTTTGTAGGCCCATAGCCATAGGCAAGGGCTTGTAGCAAAACCTATAGTACTCAGAGAGTCCTTTCCAGCAAGGTATTGTACATGCCAAAATGAGATAAAATGACCAAGTTATGACCCTAGGAAGTTGACTGCCCAACTAACCCTAATGAGGCCCACAAAATCTTGGCATTACATCTCCTGGGGTTAGGGATTTAGTTGTTTAGGGTTTTCTCATGTTTTTCAATAATAAATAGGCCCTTGAGTGTCATTGTAACATAGATCAAGTTGCATGTAGCCGCCACATCTCTTCTAAGAGATAAGATATCATTGTCCGAGCTATCTTATTTCCATTATGTTTGTAAGCATAGTTCAATATTTTTCTATTAATGAAATGAAGCATTTTTCTATTGCATCTCTGTATTTATGATTATGTGTAATTTGTTGTGTTCCTATTTTAGTTCGGATCAACATGATATGGTGAACAATGGAAATATAGAGATTGAGAAATTCAACAGATAGATTTTTGTGCTCTCGAAGCTCAATATGGAGGATCTCTTAGTGGATAAAGATAAGTGGATCATGGTGGATCTAGGTACTAAATCAAAAAAAATATCAACAGGGGAATAGAACAAGTTGGATCAGAAGGAAAATATCATAATACGATTGCGTGCTTCAAGTTTAGTATTGTTGAATGTTTTAGGAGAAGTTACATAAAAGGATTTGTGGGAAAAAGTAGGGGCTTTGTATTAATCTAAGTCCTCGGTGAAAAAAATATTCTTGCAGAAATACTTGTATAACTTGAGGATGAGAAATTGAGACTTGATGATAGAGCATATGAATTCCTTCAATATTGTGGTAAATCAATTTTTATCTAATGATATTAAAATTTCAGACAACGTTAGGTGCATTCGTTTGTTGTGTTCTCTACCACACTAATGGGATAGCCTAGTTGTTGCAATAGGTAGAAACACAACTACTCTAAATTTTGATGAAATAGTCTCATCCTTTTTGTTGGAGGAAATGAGACTCAAAAACATGGAGAACCATAAAAAAATATGCTTTGTATATAATAGGGTAGTCCTAGAAAATAAATAGAAATAAGTCCTCAAGTGGGAGATCTAAATCTAGAGAGAGGTATAAATCTCCAAGAAAATCTATAAAGATATGCTTGAAATAAAGAAAAGAAGGGAACTAGAAGAAAGTTTGTAGATATAAAATTGTTGAGAAATGAAAAGGATTTGATGATGATCCTTTTGTAGAGGAAAAAACCTCCTCACATGAAGGTTGCTATGTGTAGTTAGCTTCTTCTAGTACACAGAGATAATGAGGAACGTTTGATTGAATTAAGTGCATCCTTTCATATGATTCATCATAGGGAGTGGTTCTAAGAGCAGAAGAATTAAAATGGAAGTGATGTCTTCCTATGTGATGATAGGAAGCCCAAAATCATAAGATGATGAAAAGTCAATATGAATATGATAGGTGGAAGGATTAGAACACTTCCTGGTGTTTTTTACATACATGGATTGGCTAGAGATATAATTTCTCTAAGCAAGATGGATTATGTAGGTGTAAAGATAATGTTCAAGAAATATATGTGCATAATGGTTCAAGGAGCACTCATATTAATGAGGGGAGTTTAGATCAAAAGTATATACAAGCTTTTGGGTAGTATTTTTATTGGTGGGTGAAATAGTTCAATTGTTCTTGAAAGTGGAGCAGAAAATCTTGTAGTCTCTGTTGAAAAGACTATGTTGTGGCATCCAAGACTTAGATATATTGGAAAGAAGGGCCGTCAAATACTACATGGTAATGGTATGGTAGAAGGTATGTCTAATTTCTCTCTAGATTTTGATTTCAGTGAACATTGTGTATATGGGAAGAAAAATTGAGTGAGTTTTTCCTCTAGTGCTAAGAGGGAAGAAGGAATATTAGAGATTTTTTATAGTAATGTTTTAGGACATATGTCAGTTCCATTACTAGGAAAATTTGTGTACTATGTCTCATTTGTAAATGACTTCTTGAGAAATACATGCATATTTTTCCTGAGGTGTAAGCCTAATGAATTGACGAGGTTAAAGAATTTAACGCTCTGGTGGAAAATTAAATAGAGAAGAAGATTAAGGTGTTGAGGACGAAAACAATGGAGAGTTTTTCAAGAATAAATTTGAAGAATTATGTAAGAAGTGTGGTGTAGCACGGAAGAATACTACTCCATAAATACCTCAACAATATGGAGTTATTGAAAGGATGAACATGATTTTCATGGAAAATGCAAGAATCATGCTTAGTGGCATTGGCTTAGGGAAGGAATTATAAGGAGAGGTAGTGGATACTACATGTTACTTATTTAAAAATGACCTTCTTTAGTGTTAAAGGATAAGACTCCACATGAGGTATGGACAGGTAAGAAACTCTCTGTCTCTCATCTTAGGGCATTTGGATGTAATGCGTATTTACATGTTCCAAAGAATAAAAGAACGAAGATGGACAAGTTTGAAAGGTGCATCTCTATTGGGTGTAAATATGGTTTAAAAGGTTACAAGCCTTATAACCCAAAAACAAAGAAGGCAGTGTACAACTGAGATGTGGTATTTAGAGAAGTGAAGGATGTCATGAAAGAGGAATTCCTGCAAATGGAAAATGAACTAGAGAATATATAGTTTGATCTAAAGGTTGAATAATCAGACTCCACCCAAGAATAGGAATCAAAAGAATAAGAACCACACACTCTAGTTTTAAGAATATTAGTCCGGGAAAGAAGGAAATTGGAGAGGTATGGTCCATCTGATTTATGTTCAAATTTCACTCTATATATTATTGATGCTAATCCAAAAATTATTAGGAAGGTAGTAAATTCAGAGGATGGAAAACTTGTTGACATTATGATGCATGTGTTGTACTTGATGGCAACCCTCTCATAGAAGATCATCTCACTTGTATAAATTTAGATGAATCTACAGAAGAAATATCAGATGTGACAGAGTGCATGGGTTACCGGACAACAAAAAGGGATCAGATGACAGTTCACAAGTAAGCTTTGCCATCAAGTCCAAAGGGGGAAATTGTTGGCATTATGGCTAAAGTGTTGTCCTTGATGGCAACCCATTCAGGTGATGGATCACTATACAACAGGGCAGTAGCAGAGATTGATGATCAGCTCTCAAATATTGAAGAAAATAAGGAGTACGCAGGCACACCGTACAAAAGGTGCGGACACACAGGCATGTCTTATATAAAGTGCATACATACCCACAGGTTACCCATTCATGAGGTGCGTACCCCCAATGCAAACACATCAAGGCAGTAAAGCGCACACGTGGGGTTTCTTATGTTTAACCCTTGGTATTTAGCCGACGGTATTGTGTTATTATGGTTTTGGCCTGTGGTATTGATCCATGATTTGAGGAAGAGCTTGCCTAT
>APFE030520487.1:3854-68008 GCA_000404065.3 Pinus taeda
GATGCATATCACCTTCCCAGTGTACAAGGTGTGATGCATACTGATTTTCTCCTCTGTAGGGTGCGATGGTCAGGAATGGACAAATGGCAGGGACAAAAATGCGAGGTGGAAGATCATGGAATCTTCCAGAAGATTCCCCTCTGACACTTGCCTCTCCATTTTCGACCAGGGATGAGTAAGAGATCATCATTCTCCAAGTGGAAGCAGGAACTATCAGAGAGAAGACACTAATCAAGATCCCAAAAGATGACTCACCTCTCTGTAATCATCTATATATGGATCCCTCATCACAGAGATCCAGAGGCTGGAATTTTGTATCTTATAGAGAAGTGTTGTTGGTATTCTGGTGTACATTCACAGTGTTGGATGATCTAGCTTTGCTTGAGGTGAAGAAGGGCTTCTTAGCTGGAGGATGATGCTGGGTCAGAGCACATGGTTGTAATCTTCTTGCTACTTTCATCTGAATAAAGCTATTCTTGTTTCCTTCCATATTCTTGTGTACTTGTTTATATATGCATGTATATGGTTAATGCACATTTGATCCTGCATTATTTATGAATTTAGATCCTTGTTTCTTGGATAGTAGTATGTTGTTTTGATTCCACAGGTCCTTTTGAAGCTGAGAAGACAAAGAAGAAGCATCAAAACTCTACCAAGAAGGAGAGGAAATCGAGCGCAAGACTCAGGGTGGCCCTCTTGGTTCTCCTCTCATCTATTTTCATAAAAGGAATCAATAGTAGACTTTGATTATTTGTTTCTAAGATAGCCGCCCATCTTAGTGGGAATAGCAGCATCCAAGTGGACACTATTCCCAGATAACAGTTGGGAGTGTAGGCAAAGGATGATTATGGTTTCTATTTTGTGTTGTATTGGTTTTTTATGTCCTTTTTGGTTATCCATTCAATCCATCAAATTCAAAATGTTAGGTTATGATGGTGGAGGTGTCAATTGTGGTTTTGTCATGGTGGGTGCATTTGACAATTAATGTTATATTGTTAATGGTTTTGTCTCTGCATTTTGCCAAAAACATGGATCTTTCTGTCGAGAATGTAACTTGAGCATATCTATGAGTGTTGGTTTATGTTGCAATAGTTTTTTGTGCTCTTTTGGTTAGCATTCCCCTTTCATGTCATCTTAGAAACAATTTTTTACTCTTGATTTTTTTGGTAGAGGTGTTTCTCATGGCGTTGTCATGGTGAGTGTCTTAGATTTTCATAATATGGTTTAGACATTTTTTTTGTATCTGTCTTGGTTGACTCTACCAATGTTGACATCTTATGTGGGGATTTGCATTCAAGGACATAGTGGTGGGTTGACTTGGTTTCCTAGAGGGACATTTTCATTGTCATATTATATTGGTTTCAAAGTAGTCTAATTATTTGTACATAAGGTTTAATTCTATATTGTCAATGGTTTTATTCCTGTCTATATGGTATTCTACTTGCAATGGAGTTTTTTTCGTAAGGAATGTAGGTTGAGTATGCCTATGGGTGGTAGTTTTTTCTTTCTCATGGTCTAAAAAACAAGGGTTTATTGTTCATTTATATGATGGAGGTAATTCCTATGGTGTTTATGGTGGTGGATGTTCTAGGTTTTTTTGTTATGGTTTTGGATTTTTGGGTGGCATGTTGTTGTTGGTGTTCTAGTGGGAATTTGCCTTTCATGTGTGGTTCTAGTTGTTTCAAATTTTTTCTTTGGTCTTGGGAAAATAGAATGTGAAGGAGGAGGCTTTGTTTTGTTTTATTTGTTATATGAACAATGATGATCACTCATCATTTGACAAGATTCAATATTCTTTTAACTTTGTTTTTAATTTTCAAAACATTGTTGTAATTAGGAATTTTGAATGTCTCTCTATAAGAGATTTTGTAATTTGGGTTAGTAGCTAGTTGTTAGTGGCGATCTTGATCCATTGTTTGGGATTTTCCTCCTTTTTTTGTGCTCCATATCTAGTTGGGTTATGGTGGACATGAGTGCCAAGGTTTTTATGTGTCATCATAGTAGGAAAATATAGTGACTTTGTTGTGATGTTCCTCCCTATTGCACATGATCTAATTATTATTTTTTAACTATATGAGCGCTAAAGGGCAAGGTCTATTCTACTACAATATTTTATTCACTTCAGAAAAATGTTTATGGGGTAGGAAAATACACTAAACATTTTGTGACATTTATCTATGGCCCTAGTTTAAATCCATTGGTTATATTTATTGGTCCTTTAAACTAAATTTAATGACAAGATTGCATGCTTTTATGTCGTTTTTCAACATGGAGTCCTCTTGGTTGGTTCTACTCATGCCAAGGTCCTGTATTGGGATTTGTGTACGATGATGTGGTAAGACATTCTTTGTCTTCTATATTCTTCTATAGGAGCTTGGTGACAATTGGCATTTTGTTTACATTTTTGGGTGTTTTGGATTTGGAATTTGGTGTTTGGGTTGTATATAGTGGTGGGTTGTGTGCCTATGATAGATAAGCTAGTTAAGTTTGGTATTGTATCTGTTGTTCGGGATGTCCAAGGTTTTGTATTTTTCCTTCAAACTCTACAAAATATATAGTTTGGCTTGTTTTGTGGTTTGTTATGCAATAGTGTCACCATGGTTATTCATTTTCTTGGTTAGCATTATTGTTGTGAATTATGTGAAGACTTATAATGTAGTTTCGTTGCATTTTAATATTTTTTCTATTATTTGATGTGCACAATATGGCCACCCAACATCTCATTCTCTTCTAGTTTTGTTACATTTTAAATACTTAGCTATTATTATGTCCCTAGATAAGATGGTTATCCAATATTTGTTTTGTTTGGATACCCTAATCATTTTTTTCCTCTAAATATACTACTACTACTACTTCTAATAATAATAATAATAATAATAATAAAGAAAATATATAATAAATAAAGTAGAATGGTAATAGAAACACAAAATAAGATGGTTTTGTGGGATGTGAATTCATGGTACATTCATTTGATTATTCATTGGTATCGGTTTTTCCTAGTTTGACAATGGTTTCATTCTTGCCTTTCCATTTCCTGGATAGCCATTATGTGATGGGATTCATTCTTGGTTGACATTTGGATTTCCAAAAGGTTTTGGATCCAGTTGAGGCGGTCTCAGGAAAATCCCAAGGGTTGGGGCTGGAGATGGTTTTCTCTAAGAATCTCTAGACACGTGGGTGGAGACAGGAAAATTTCTCTGGGTATGGTGAAGGAATTCTAAGGCATCTAATATTGTTTTGGTTTTGTGATCTCGGGACCAGTTTAGGTGAGATCACGGTAGCTTAAGGGTGGAGGTGGTTTAACTTCTGGATTCCCTGTTTGATTATGTCTTGGTTTATCCCAAGAGATCCCACATTCATGCTTGGAATATGTCATGGAAATGGTCAGGTGGTAGATGGAAGTCCCTAACTTAATTTCCTTTCGCATATGTCATTATAAGTTATTTTCCCTATTGAGATTTATGAGCACATGTACTGGTTATCATGTGAAATTATCGCTGATTTTTCATGGTTTCTATTATGGTTACATGTTAGCTATATGCATGGTTCTATGATGCGCTCTAGTAATGGCTCTTGTTCATGATTTGATAATTTATTGAATGGTTGATGAATGCACAGGATAACAAGTGTTGATGCAACTATATTGAGAGGGCATAGAGCCTTCTTGGTGATTCTCAGATGAGGATTATAAATTTATGATTAGATATGCAATCATGACCTATGATGAAGGTGCATAGATTGAACACAAGATGTGAGAGTCTGGAAAAGAGCTTACCAATGTGATGTGATGGCCACATCGTAATGCTAGGAGGAATTTTTAAATGATTTATAAGAAATTGTAATATTTACATTAGGAAGTGAGTTTTGATTTTTTTATAATAAGTTGGAGAAGTTATTTTCTAATGTAAATATAGTTTTTCATTTTCCCTTATTTTGTGGAGAAGGGGAAATTATTCACACTTTGTGACTCTCGGTTGTCATAGTCCATTCATTTTGGTAAACACTAAGAAAAGAGTGTTTGGAGAGGTAAGGAGAAGAATAATAAGAAAGAAGAAAAGAGGAGAAGCTCTAGAGAGAAGAGAGGAGAGAGGGAGAGCAGAGAGGAACTTATTTTTCTTCTGTGTAGCTACAGTTCTGAGTTTTGCAGATGCCTGTACCTTAAATTTGTGTGAATGAAAGGTATTTATGTGTGAATTACGCAATAAACAACAATTTTGGGTTATAATTTATGTGATTATTAAATGAATCGAAGCTTTTTAGTTACACTGGATCATTTCGTGTTATGAACTACTACTAATTCATAATTTTTATTCTTATACGTTGATATTGATCAGTTTATGAAATCTATAGCCTGTTGAATCAATTTACATTAAATATTTGAATCTTGTAGCTTCAAAAATTTTGTGATTATTCATGTATCCTTAGCATTCTTGTTGTAATGGCTTCAAAAACCTGTGGAGGAGCTTTCACTATGTTCTAGTAGTGAATGCATGGTTGTTATAGTAACTCGATTGTTGTTCTAGTAAAACAAAGCATCGTGTTTTGGGAACATTGTCAAATCCTTTGTGAGTGATCTTTCGATTGGAAAATTTGTATGGTGTGATTATCCATTTGCCTTTTGGGATTCATGTTGTAAAGTATGTAGAAGGAATGTCTGGTTGCGCCCTAGAATAGTGGTTGTGTGGTTTTTTGTCACTGATTGGAGTGTTGTTACAACAACGAGACAACATACCCTTATTTTGAAATGCTCCAAAGTTCCTTTAGATTGGTTTTTTGACCATCCAATGTGAGCTAGCGTGCAACCCATAACGAAGAAAGGCAAGTGAAATTATTCACTGTGTCAAGGAGAAATTCAAGGTCATGTAGAGTTGATAAGAAAAGAGTCGAGTCATTTCATCTTCCTGAAAATTATTGCATATGGATTTTAATGAATGCTCGAAATGATTTCATAGAAAACGATGCTACAAAATTATCCTGTAGCGGCTGGACAATGAATTAGAAATGGATGCTGTGAAATTATTTCATAGCGACTAATAACAAAATTTAAATTTTTAAAGACTACGTCTTGGTTTGAAATCCCTGTTTGGCCTGCTTTTGTATTGCCTGATTTTATGGGCATTTTATAGTGTTTGGCATTGAATATGTTAAAGTCCCAAATCCATTGTTATATGGATGGGATAGATTGGTAATATTGGCATCCGGTGTGAATCGTAATGCATAAAGTGGTATCATATCTTGAATTATCTTTGGTGATGAGAGCCTCAATGGTCTTTGGTGATGAGAGCCTAAACACTCTTTGGTGATGAGCCTAAGCGCTCTTTGGTGATGAGATTAGAACAATTCAGCAAGCAAGAAAAGATTTGGAGGTGAAATTCAGAGCATGAGTATAGTGAAATTTGAAAATGTGATTGAGGTAACTTGATCCAGTGGATATTGGTGGCCACACGCCTATTCCACTTGGATGCCCACCATTGTTTCTTTTTAGTTTCCTTAATTGTAGCATAAATTACTATTTTTGGCAACTTTTCAGGTCTTAAACTTCCATAGCCGGTTTGAGGGACTAAAAGACATTTTTAGGGAAAATAGAGAGACCAAAAATATCCCAAATTTATTTACCCTTTGTTCGGCCTTCTCTTCGAAACAAGGTATTATGATAGCCAAACGAAGATCGTATGCCAAAGTTACAACCTTGAGAAGTTGATGTACCAACATACCTAAACGGGGCCCACAATTTTGGCGCTTATCCTAGGGTTAGGTTTCTGGATGTTTAAGGTTTTCCATTATTTCTCAATAATAAATAGGCCTTTGAGCCTCATTGTAACATAGTTTAGAGGCATGTAGCTGCCACATCTCTTCTCATAGATCTACCATCGCCCAAGCTAGTTTATTTTTATTTCTATATGTAAGCATATTTAAGTCTTTGATATTAATGAAATGAAGTTTTATTTCTGTTGCATCTCTTTGTATATGGGTATTTTTGTGTTTTGTTTCATTCCTACATAAATATCAAAGCAGTCTTCTATTTCTCTGTTTTTCTTTGCATGTCCCCAACGAGGTCAAGGTATAAGGAGTTAGGGCTCGATCTGGTTGAACCTTTGTAAGACCAGCCTCGCAAAATCTGATGACCTCCCATGGTGGAAGAAAAGAAATATGAGGAGGCATGAGATCCTTTCAAAATACTGCTTGATGAAACCCTCGAGTGACAGAGGAGTGCATGATGGATAACTTTTCCCATATCATTCAACGACTACCCACAGGTGACGCATCGTCATCCAATAGCTACTCTCGAGGTGCCACTCCTTTTAAGGTACAATTTAACTTTGATATTTCCTATGTGAGGGCCAGATAGATGCAGACACCGTAGGTAAGTGGTTAAATCTATTGGAAGGATATTTTTTTGTTCATGATTTTTCCAATTGGGAAAATATTACTTTTTCACTTCTCAAAGCCACCCCACACATCAAGAACTGGTGGGAAACATATTGTGAGAAAAAGGACAAGAGGGAACCCTCACTGTTTTCAGCCACACCCACTTGGAATTCTTTCCGAGATTCCATCAACGAACAATATTACTCGGTCGAGAACTATGAAGATAAATACATAAAGTGGACCATGCTACGGAAGAGAAGGGACCAAGATGTATCGGAGTTTACAAATGTTTTCCATACCCGTCGTACGAAGATGGGTATCAAGGATTCTAACCAACATTTTCTACTCAAGTATCGCAATTATCTACAGAAGTACATCTAGGACGAGATGGTTCTTAGACATCTCCTCGCTCGACACGACGTACTAATATGTTGTCAAGATTGAGAAGAAGTTTAAACAGAAGAAACGAGACTTTGGATTTGTGAATCAAAAGCAAGGAAAATGTGCACCCAGACCACAGAGAAAATGACAAAACCAAGGCGGGGTGACCCAAGACAACTCGTCGAAGCCGCAAGTAAAGAAAAACACCACGAAGACAAAGAAGGACATAGGAAAATGGTGTGAGTTCCATTAGAGCTCCACTCACAACACAAGTGAGTGTTGGGCCAAGAAGTCACTGGTGGCTAAGCTAAAGTATTATGAATGAGACGCATGTTCCAACTTTGAGTCAAAACCTGACAAGGGGAATGAAAAGGGGAAGAATATCATTGATGTGGAGACTAGTGCCACCATGGCCACCACTAAGATCTAGAAGAATGAGCCTGAAGATCCATAGGAGGGGGCACCCCTCTTCCACTCACAAATTTGGATGAAGGGTTCTCTGCTATAGTTCATTATCGACAGAAGAAGCCAAAATAACCTCATTTCAATAGAGGCCATGAAGTGGTTGGGCATACCGACTACAACACATCTATAGTCGTACACCATCAGGTGGCTTCACCAAGGACGAGATCTCTGCGTCAGCGAGCAGTGCCACCTTCCCTCCAATATCAAGCCCTTCATGGATGAGGAATTGTTTGATGTTTCTCCTCTTGAATTTTGTGACGTATTATTAGGACAACCATACTTATGGAAGCAACATGTTGTATATGAGTCTAGACCTCGCTCTCTGATTATGAATTTGGGTGATAAGTTGTACAGGATACCGGAGGTAGCCCTGCCTATTACCATCTCTTTTATAATTGCAAAGCAATGCAGTAAGATCATTTCCCAGAACAAGAATTTTTTTTTCCTTATGATTCACCCTTAGGGAAAGAAGAAGGTTGTGGCCCTTGCTTCCAAACAAGGCTCCTCTGCACAGCAACAATATATGGATAAGGTCATGGAGGAGTACAGGGAAATTTTTTCCTCACCTATAGGGGTCCCTCTACACTGTTAGGTCAAGCACTCCATTGATCTAACCCTGGGCACGCCACTACCCATTGGACCGATCTATCGATGATTTGTTCTAGAGAACGATGAGATCAAGAGGCATATTTAGGAGTTGTTGCATAAAGGGCACATCACGTCAAGATCATCACCTTGTGGGAGCCCGATTGTATTGGCACAGAAGAAGGATGGGACCTGGAGACTCTGTATTTACTATCGGGCATTGAACAAGATCACTAGCTGCAATAGGTACCCAATCCCATGGATTGATGACCTTTTGGACTAGCTCAAGGGGGCAAAATATTTCAGCAAGATTGACTTGAAGTACGGTTATCACCAGGTGCCTATCAAACCCTCCGATGTGTGGAAGACAACCTTGAAATATAAGGAGGGCCTTTTTGAATGGTTGGTCATGCCTTTCGAGTTGACGAATGACCCTGCAACCTTCATGAGATTGATGGATGACATCTTGCGACCCTTCACCAATGCATTTGTGGTGGTGTATTTAGATGAAATATTGATATTTAGCCAGAGTTGGGAAGAGCACCTCCACCATATTCAATAGGTCATTCAAACCCTGCGACAACACAAGTTGTGTGCTAATTTGGAGAAATTCACTTTTGGGATGACCCAGGTTCAATATATCAGGTACATCATTGATAAGCAGGGTGTGCATGTGGACCCAACCAAGATACAAGTCATTCAGGATCGGCCACCCCCAACCACTCTAACAAAGCTCCACAACTTTCTTGCTCTTGCCAATTTCTATCACAGGTTCGTGTTGGGGTTCTCTCATATACCTTGGCCTTTAAGTCAAGTCACCAAGGGCGAAACGAAAGAAAAGTTTTTTTGGTCTGGACCCCAACAAAAGGCATTTTCTGAGTTGAAGCATCACCTCTTCTCTAAACCAATGCTCACATTACCAGACCTACAATAACCATTTGAGATCGAGACAGATGCCTCCGACTATGCTATTGGTGCAGTTCTTACTAAGAAGGGGCATCCAATGGTATATCACAGTGAGACACTTTCAAACATAGTCCAAAAATATCCCACCTATGACAAATAAATGTATTCCATTGTGCAAGCCTATCGACAATGGAAGAATTACATTATGGGTAAGTAAACAATCATCCACACAAACCACCGACCCCTGTAGTTCATGTAGACACAAGGGAAGTTGCAAAATGATTGCCATTAGAAATGGTCCACATACTTGCAATAGTTCCATTTGAACATTAAGTACAGAAAGGGCATCACCAACAATGTTCTAACTTACCTCAGCCGACCATCGGTCATGGCACTGACCACTATGCCTGAATCTTATGGGCATGAGACTACGGGGTGGCCACATCTTTACAAGAGTGATCCAGAATTCGGAAGCACATACTAGACACTCCTGGAAGGTAAACAAGTTCCAAATTTTCACCTCCAAGATGGAAAGTTATGCCACTTGGGACACATATGTGTTCCTTCAAGCGAGCATGCTAAGACGATTTGGGAGGCACATTACAGTCGGTTCGCTGGACATTTTGGGGTAGAGAGGATAGTGGTAGTGCTGCAGAGGTATTTTTATTTTCCAAACCTTTGATAGGATTTTGGGAAGTACATCAGATCCTACACATCCTGCATCATTTCCAAACCAACCATCAAGAAGCAAATCCTATATACTCCTCTTCCTACTCCTATTCAACCTTGGGAATCCACCTCCATGGATTACATGTCGAGCCTTACTTATACTAAACATGGAAACGACTTTGTTTTCGTGGTCGTCAAGAGATTCTCTAAGATGGCCATTCTGGCGGGCTACAAGAAGAATATCACAACAAAAGCCACTGCTAAGCTATTGTTTGAACGAGTGTGGGTACATTTTTGGATCCCACAGTCCATTATCTCAGATCGGGACATCAGGTTCCTAAGTAAATTTTGGTCAAATCTCTTGTTGATGTTGGATACCAAGCTCACTAAGTCCATGACTTTCCACCCCCAAATGGATGGACAAACAGGGGTCGTCAACAATATGATCGTACACATTCTGCATATGTACAACTCGAAGCATCCACACACATTGGAAGAAAGCCTCCCCTATGTCTAGTATATCTACAACAAATCCCTCCATAGATCAACTGGACACAACCCCTTTCAGGTGGGGTTGGGATTCCAACCACTATGTCCAATTTATGTGGCCATACCATTCACAGGTACTCAGGAAAATTTGGCTCATGTCTAGTCTGAAGCTGATAGGGCTAACAACTTCATTGAGCGCATTCAGCACATCTGCTAGTAGGTCCATGACATATTGGACAGAGTCAATGCTAAGTACGAGTGGTGTCATGATCAACATCAGTTGCCACACTAGTTCCACGGGGTGAAAAAGTTTGGTTACATTTGTAGAAGAAGCACCTTGTTGGGCCCTACTGCAAGCTTCAGCCGCTCCGATATGGGCCTTACACAATCACTAAGGTTGTAGGGGAAAATTATTTTGAGCTCAGTATTCCACCATTCCTTGGCTTACACTTAGTGTTCAATGTGGACTGCCTTCGACCATACTTTCCACCATTACCGGACACATCAGACATTGCAGGACAACTCATACCAACAGAGTTAAACCCAAAATGCATGGAATAGGAAATAACATATCAGATCATGGACACACGGATCAAGAACACTCGCAAGCAGAAGATCCAACTGTATCGGGTTGTCAAAGCTGGCCAACTCTTGCACCAAGGAAAGTGGCTCACTAGGGACCAAGTTCAGTGGAAGTTTCCCCATCTCATGGAGGCACTCAACGCAATAGGGACCATTGCTTCCTAAGGGAGGAGGACTGATCCAGGTGGATATTGGTGGCCACCCACCTATTCCACGTGGACCCCCACCCTTGTTTCTTTTCAATTTCCTTAATTGTAGCACAACTTACTATTTTTGGAAGCTTTTCGGGTCCTAAACTTCCAGAGATGTTTTGAGAGACTAAAAGACATTTTTAGGGAAAACGGAGAGGCCAAAAAAGTCCTAAATTGTTTACTTCTTTTTTTTAGCCTTGTCTTAGAGATATTTGAAACAAGGTATTATGATAGCCAACAAATATTGCATGCCAAAATTGCAACCCCGGGAAGAAGATGTACCAATTTACCCAAACAGGGATCACAGTTTTGGCGTTTCATCTCTTAGGGTTAGGTTTTTGGATGTTTAGGGTTTCCATTGTTTCTCAATAGTAAATAGTCCTTTGACCATCACTGTAAAATAATTCAGAGGCATTTAGCCACATCTCTTCTCACAAATAAGCTACCATCGCCCGAGCTAGTTTACTTTTATTTTTGTATGTAAGCATATTTCAGTTCTTTGATAATAATGAAATGAAGTTTTATTTCTATTTCATCTCTGTAAATATGGGTATTTATGTGTTTTGTTGCATCCATACATAAGCCTAGATCATAACTTATTTTGTTTTAATTCTGATTGGATTTGAGTATTGATGATTGCATGATGGAAATGTGAGGAAGATAGTGTATGGAAGAAAATATAATTTGGGAGGAAGTAGATTGAATTTGTTTTGAAGAAATCAGAAATTTCTAATTGAAGGACATTAGCAGACTATAACATTGAAGGTAGTGCCAATAGAGAAGACTGCAACAATAGTGATGCATGTTCAATAAATATTTGGATAGTAAGGTAATGGTAATTTGTTAATTAATTATTTATTACAAGTAGCAGTGATGATGTTTATAGTTGATGATTGTAACCAAGAACAGAGAGAGTTCTTAATGATGATGGTGGAGAACCTTGTAATAGAGAAGGAGGACAAGAAAATTTCTCATAGGAACAAGGTGAGTAAATTACATGCAGAAGCCAAGTGAGTAGAGAGTGAGCAGATGAAGTTTCCAGAGGAAGGAGTAAGTAGAAATTGTTGGCATTATGATAGAGGTGTTGTCCTTGATGGCAACTTACTCAGATGACAGATCACAGTACTGCAAGTTAACAACATAGAGTTATAGATCAGACTACACAAAATGAAGAAAGAGAGGTATACGTAGGTTCAACATTAACCAAGGCACGTATACACGTAGGTTCATTGTATACGAGCCGCGTATACGTACACACGCACTTTCACAAAAGGAAAAGCGCGTATACCTTGGAAAACTAAGTGTTTGTTTCGAGGTATTTGGTCCATGGTATTTTGATCCATGCATTTAGATTCTTCATGGCCAAAGTTGTTACAGATTGAGCATTCTATTTCATTTTCAAGAAGAGAAAAGTTATTATAGGAACTTTTCTTGATCCCTGTCGCATTCCTTTGATTTCGTGCTTCTCTAGTCATGATAGTTTTGTAGGCAACACATTGAGCAACTTTGTTTCCAAAATTATGACATGAGAAACATTGACCATTAAAGAAGTTCCTACGATTATTGAATCTACTGACCTGGTGATTGTAGTTTCTATTGATATTTATCTTTGAAGCAAATTGAATACGATTTACCTGAGGTTGATTGTGGCTTCTGTTCATCTTTGAAGTAAATTGAGCCTAATTCACCTGGTGATCTGCTTTATGCCTTTGTTGACGATTGTCAAATTGTTCACTACTCTTTGCTACATCAAGATAGCTTTTAGTGGAGATTGATGGCTTCCGCGATTGATATGTTTGTTTAGTATATCCAAGACCTATCTTTATTAGAGGACAGCGCTGCACTTTGATAATTTGATTTAAGGTTTTTGATTCTTTAGCAAATCTAAGATTGAGAGCTTTTGTTTTCTCAAGATCCTTTCTTAGACCTACAATTTCGCATTCTAGTTTTTCATTGTGTTTTTCTTTTTCATCAAGTTGGTATGTCAAGGTATCTATAATCATATTCTTTTATTCTAAACAGATTTTTAGTTTAGAGATTTCTTCATAAAGGTCATCTTCATCTAAATCATCCAAAAAATCATCTTCATAAGCCATCAAAAGTCTATAGTCATTACTATTTTCATCTTCATCACTATTTGATAAACCATCGCTATCTTCATGAGTATAGTATCTCTTTTTACTTACACTTTGCTTTCTATTCCATTTTTCAGATTCCTTCCCTTTATCATATTTATCTTTATGAGGACATTTGGCAGCATAATGACCGACTCTACCACAAGCAAAACATTTGAAAGGTAGTTTACCTCGGAATCTTCCGGAACCCTGTTGAATATTCTTGACAAAGTTTGCTTCCTCTTCTTCTTCTTAATCTGTCCTGATTCATTGAGTTCTTCTTTTCCTTTTGCTAAAGCTTTAAATGCGGCTTCTCTCATATCTGATGGACCTCCTTTTCTCATCTCAAAAGCAGTTAAGATTCCGTGAAGCTGTGTCATAGTAATAATTTGTAGATCCTACTTTTCTTCTATGGCAAATACTTTTGATTCAAATTTAGTAGATAAGGATCTTAAAACTTTTTCAAGTAAGGTAACTTTCTTTATCTCTTCACCCAGATTCTTCATGCAATTAACAATCTCATCTATACATAAGAAGTAACTAGCTATACTTTCATCATTGTGCATCTTGAGAGTTTCATATTAAATTCTGAGAGTTTGCAGTTTAGCACATTTTACCTGAGAGTCTCCTTCGTAGCTAAGAATGATTTTGTCCCATATTTCTTTGGTTGATTTGAGCTGCATAACTTTTACAAACTTTGATTCTGATAGACTTCCCAAAAAAATATTGACAGCTTTGGCATTGGTTTCATATTGCTTTTTACCTGCTGTATCTGTAGGAATTGCTGATGGAAATGTATATCCTCCTTCCACGATTTCCCAGACATCTGTTCCAAGAGATTGAAGATAGGTTGTGGTTCTTACCTTCCAATAAACAAAGTTTCTCCCATCAAAGATTAGCGGTCTAATGGATCCCCTGCTTTCTTGATTACTCATGATGATGGATCTTCCTTCAAGAGATCAAGCTTCTTTCTGAAGGACCTGCTCTGATACCAATTGTTGGAATAATAATGAGAGGGGGGGTGAATCAGTATTATCAGATCAATACCTTAATTTTCAAAACTGATTTGTATACGCTACTTTAGCTTAGTAAACTAGCGTGTATATGCAACTGTACTTAATGCAACTAGCGTATATGCAGAGATCTTTTGATTTACCCAAATTATCATGCATTGAACTTTAACCAGTATATCAGGAATTCATTAGACAGTGCAGTAAATAGAGAATAAAGCATCACATATAAGCAACACACATGAACACCAAGATATAAGGTGGAAACCCAATGTGGGTGAAAACCACCTGCTGCAATCGTCTATGTCTTCTTTTAATAATAAGAGAATTCTGTTTACAATTTTTGTACCGGCGCAGTCTTATACCAGTATGCAGGCTTCTACCTGCAAAAGGCTACAACCTTCTCTCGTTCTCCAACTTCTACTGGAAGGGAGCTGCAACCCCCTAGCTCTTGTACTAACTGGTATGTTTACTAGTACGTAGGTGCCAACCTATAGAAGGCTACAACCTTCTCTTTTCTTCCAGGTGTTATCACAAAAATCCGCCCCTGATAGGTTGCTGATCAGGAAGACTTTGAGTAACTATTTCAAACCAACTTTTGGCTGAGGCTTAGCCTCCTCAACCTGAGAGGGCTCTCTCACTAGGTTAAAGATTTTGATAATGAATTAGATGGCTAACTCTATGAAATAAGTGAGGAAATATGAATGGTTGAACACAATTAGTAAATATCCATTGGGCTTATGGAGTCAATAAATGCTTCAGTATGACAATAATATTAGCTTTACATGGAAATCAGGGCATCTAGAATTCAACATATGGAGAGAACATCAGTAGCATAAAGGAAAACACAGTCTACAAATGTATGAAGGAAGTTAGAGCATAACCAATAAATTCTAAGTAATCATACATTCATACCATTGCAAGTAATGAGAAGAGGAGAACCATAAGAAATTTTGAACATTGAATTCCTTCTGAATCCTGAGAAGCAAAGCCAAATATTGTATTCCTTAAAACAGAGTCTTACACAAAAGCACCATATGAGAGTTCTTTACAAAAAATTCCAACCCCTTGTGCATTACATCTTCTCCAATATATAGAGTTCATTACATGACTTAGATTCCTCCTCCACCATGAGGGGAATTCGAATTTTCCATCAGTGACATCTATTCTAACCATAAAACAGACCTTTAAATGCATTTGACAGCTAACTAGCAGTCCTAGAGACCTAATACAACTAGCAGTGCAACTCCTTATTATGACTAAACCACCTTGACTAAACATTGAATGCATTCTTTGACAGCTACAACCTCATGAAGTCGAATTTGATGAAGCCTCCCACGTGGCCACTTGACTGCTGATGACAAACCCTAGAAATTAGGGAACATGTTTCCCTGTTTTTAGGTTTAGATCCTTGAAAATTGGCACGTGGGACAGAGCCTTTATCTCATCCATGACACATTTTATAAAACTGAAGGAGGTTTTTGTAGCCCATGTTATCTAAAACAAAAACCTCTCCTGGTTTTTTAAAACACTCCTCCAGCTGTCCAGAATCTGTCCTTGAAAAACACGTGTCAAACAGGAAAAATCCATTTTCTGAAATTAGGGTCTCAATGAAAGCTTAGTATCTCCCAACTGAAAACGCTTATGAAGAAAGTGATATAGGTTATTGTAGATGGAGATTTTATGAAGAGAAACCACCCTCAAAATTCCAAAATACATTTTCTTGTAACCAAAAACTGATCTTAAAAAATACTGCTAAAACCAGAAGACAAAGCTTGACTTTCAGCAGTTTCGTAGTGCAAGTTTAACCATAAATTCCTCCCACCTCAGAATGAATTGGAAGAAACTGAAATAGGTTTTTGTAGATAGGTATGTTAGGAAGACAATCCTCTTTCAGTTTTCAAAATTGAGGTCTCAGCGGGTTAGCACCCCTTCTGGAAGTTGACTAATAAACGCAGAAAGCAGAGTTTTTTTATGCTGAAACAAGCTTTTTCAGGGATTTTGTAGGACGCTACGAAAACTCCTAGTTCAGTGATTTCGTAGCTAGTTTCAAAATTTCTCCAAAATGATGTGAGCTATGACTTGTAAACACCTGGTGGGGCTTCTAGGACATGGAATGAGGCTGTCAAACCTTATTTGGAAAAGCGATATGACCTTAATAGACTTCTAACCTTATGACCTAACCCTTAAAGCATGAAATGACCTAGAGACCCTTTAACACCATGACTAGAAGAAGGGTTTGTAAATGAGAATGACACTAATTGTGATGAGATGACTCAAAACTTATAAGACTATGACTAGAAACAAGGCAACTTTCAAAGCCTAGAGACAAAGATTTTAGGGTGATAACAATACATTTCAACACCAAGAAGAAAGTATAACATCCCATGAAATGCAACATGAAGATCAACAGAGGTTTACTTATGAAAATCATATTATTTCCTCCGAGATGGATGTAGAGATGCAACAAAATTGTCAGTCTTTGGATCATAATGAAGATGAAAATGATTACAAACACCAAGAAGAAATACTGGAAGAAATTTTTTATGACCCTCAGGCAGAGGAAAAGGTTGTTCATTTTTGTAATTCCTTGCAGCAGCTTGCATCAAAGAATGATCTTTATAATGAAGAAAATTACATTGTTTGTGGGCATCATTCAGAAAGTCAGTTGGATAGCATATCAAATAAATTTTGTGTGGCTGAGGATCAGTTGTTTGAAGATATGGAATGTTATGAGAATCATCAAACTAACCATGTGTTTTTTGACCCTATAGCTGACTACATGGGAAAGATTTACTGTTCAGGCTTCCAGTTATATGTTCATCTTGAAGAACAGTTACACCTCATGCTGCCTTGGTTATTTCAGTATCTGGTTTATTTTTGCTTCAGTCAAGAGATTCAAGTGTCAGATCAGATCGATGATTGGATTCATTGGAAGTTTCATGTTCCTTGAGCTACAAGTGGAGATTGCAACTGATAGGGTAGGTAGGAATGTGAAAATAAGCTTAGAGTAGGTTGACAGAGCATCTGTTTCAGTAGGTGCAGTTTTAATTCTTCGTTCAAAAATCATTAAAGGCTTGAGGAGAAAATTGGGCAGAGGTTCAGAGTTTTATTCTAGAGGATGGATAGCGACACTGGAGCTACAAGTTCTTAGTATACCACAAGGGCACACTATCCCTAGTGGAGCCACTGTTATCACCCTAAAATCTTTGTCTCTAAGCTTTGGAAAGTTGCCTTGTTTCTAGTCATAGTCTTATAAGTTTTAAGTCATCTCATCACAATTAGTGTCATTCTCATTTACAAACCCTTCTTATATTCATGGTGTT
Organism: Pinus taeda; assembly: GCA_000404065.3. Lineage (NCBI taxonomy): Eukaryota > Viridiplantae > Streptophyta > Pinopsida > Pinales > Pinaceae > Pinus > Pinus taeda. The sequence continues at coordinate 20,942 of APFE030520487.1, forward strand.
AAAGGGTCTCTAGGTCATTTCATGCTTTAAGGGTTAGGTCATAAGGTTAGAAGTCTTTTAAGGTCATATCTCTTTTCCAAATAAGGTTTGACAGCCTCATTCCATGTCCTAGAAGCCTCACCAAGTGTTTACAAGTCATCTCTCACATCATTTTGGAGAAATTTTGAAACTGGCTTTGAAATCACTGTACTAGGAGTTTTCGTAGCGCGCTACGAAATCCCTGAAAAAGCATGTTTCAACATAAAAAAACTCTGCTTTCTGCGTTTACTAGTCAACTTCCAGAAGGGGTGCTGAGCAGCTGAAAATGCAATTTTGAAAACTGAAAGAGGCTTTTCTTCCTAACATACCAAACCACAAACACCTCTTTCAGTTTCTTCAAATTCATTCTGAGGTGGGAGGAATTTATGGTTAAACTAGAGTTACAAAACTGCTGAAAGTCAAGCTTGGTCTTCTAGTTTTAGCCGTCTTTTTTAAGATCAGTTTCTGGTTACACGAAAATGTATTTTGGAATTCTGAGGGAGGTTTATTTTCATAAAATCTCCATCTACAATAACCTATCTCACTTTCTTCATAAGTGTTTTCAGTTGGGAGATACTAAGCTTTCATTGAGACCATAATTTCAGAAAATGGATTTTTCCTGTTTGACACGTGTTTTGCAAGGACAGATTCTGGACAGCTGGATGTGTGTTTTAAAAAACCAGGAGATTTTTTTGTTTTAGATAACATGGGCTACAAAAACCTCCTTCAGTTTCATAAAATTTGTCATGGATGAGGAGATAAAGGCTCTGTCCCACGTGCCAATTTTCAAGGATCTAAACCTAAAAACAGGGAAACATGTTCCCTAATTTCTAGGGTTTGTCATCAGCAGTCAGGTGACCACGTGGGAGGCTTCATCAAATTCGACTTCATGAGGTTGCAGCTGTCAAAGAATGCATTCAATTTTTAGTCAAGGTGGTTTAGTCATAATAAGGAGTTGCACTCCTAGTTGTATTAGGTCTCTAGGACTGCTAGTTAGCTGTCAAATGCATTTAAAGGTTTGTTTTATGGTTAGAATAGGTGTCACTGATGGAAAATTTGAATTCCCCTCATGCTGGAGGAGGAATCTAAGTCATGTAATGAACTCCATATATTGGAGAAGATGTAATGCACAAGGGGTTGGAATTTTTTGTAAAGAACTCCCATATGGTGCTTTTGTGTAAGACTCTGTTTTAAGGAATACATTATTTGGCTTTGCTTCTCAGGATTCAGAAGGAATTCAATGTTCAAAATGTCTTATGGTTCTCCTCTTCTCATTACTTGCAGTGGTATGAATGTATGATTACTTAGAATTCATTGGTTATGCTCTAACTTCCTTCATACATTTACAGACTGTGTTTTTCTTTATGCTACGGATGTTCTCTCCATATGTTGAATTCTAGGTGCCCTTACTTCCATGTAAAGCTAATATTATTGTCATACTGAATCATTTATTGACTCCATAAGCCCAATGGATATTTACTAATTGTGTTCAACCATTCATATTTCCTCACTTATTTCATAGAGTTAGCCATCTAATTCATTATCAAAATCTTTAACCTAGTGAGAGAGCCCTCTCAGGTTGAGGAGGATAAGCCTCAGCCAAAAGTTGGTTTGAAATAGTTACTCAAATTCTTCCCAATCAGCAACCTATCAGGGGTGGATTTTTGTGATAACACCAAGGACCACGTTTCATAAATTTTCAGAATGGATCCATCAACAACATCATTCAATCATCAAATCTGCATCAACCAATCTCAACCTCAACCAAATTGATCAACCACTTTGACAACCCATCAATCTGATCATTCAGAATGTTGTCAAAAAAATACAGTAACCAGAACCCTAGCCAAAACCTAGAACACTGCAACAGCAAACAAAAGAAACTAAAACATATTTTATAAGGTATACGCTACTTCCATGTGTCGAACCTACGTGCATACGTGCTTTCCTCAAGGCGAACCAGCGTACAGATCTGCAAAACAAATTTATGATGTATATGCTGCTTTAATATGCAGAACCAGCGTGTATACACTCCTTTTCTAAATTGAACCTGTGTACAAATCTATAAATGACGATTTAAACATTACAACTATTCCAGACTTCAGCCATATCCAGATCATCATATTTATAGACTACAATATGCGATATTTATTCAGATACATGATCAAACCACATAAAGATAATTCACTTCAAACCTTGAGATCATGATACATCATTAGATCTTATCCTTCATCAAACGCTAAGGTTCATCCTTGGTTCAGATCAAGCACAGCACCATAAGGCAATAACCTGCATATTAGATCTCACACAGACTTGGATGCCCTGTCAAACTCATAACAGACAATGCTCAAATGTTTAGTTCAAGTTTGTTGCCTTTTGTCAAAAGTATAATGCTATTTTATCTCATTCAACTACTTATCATCCACAGTGAAATGGATTGGCTGAATCCACTAGCAAAACTTTGATGAGAATCCTTTAGAAAACTACTACAGAGAATCTTGATGGTGAAACTCTACAACTACCTATCAATGGGCAGTACCTCAAGTAGTATTTCCAATTCTGAAGCACAAGTATCCTATCATTGTAGATATCAGAGTGAATTCATTGTACAAATGCCATAGAATTTGAATTGGTTAAGAAATATATGACTCCATGCCCGAGGAGAACGCACTGACCTGTGGTTCTTAGTGCTTCTGTGGCAAAAGCATTATCCCAAGGTGGAGCCAGATGTTGTAGCATCCATTGTTATTTAAGTTTTATTTTCAGTTTTATCACAAAATGAAAGAAAAATAAAAATATGAAAGAAAAACCAAATATTATTTTATAACGGAAATAAAAAGAAATGCGAAGATTTGAAAGAAATGGTTGATTTTATATTATTAATGGCTTTTGGAATTGATAAACCCACAAGAAGATCTAGGTCATCCGATCAATAGGCCACAAATCCGATGACGATCACATGGGTATAGAGCGAAGTTTATTTAGGAAGTCGAAAATGATGGTGTATGAAATACAGTTTAATTCGCTGAAGTCCGAGCCAATCGCAATCGTCCATCGAAAGAGATGGGATCTGATGGATATCGGGTCTAAAATTAATCGAGTTTTACCTTTAAAAATCGGACCCCATAAATCATTAACTGACATTTTTATTTCCTATCGAGTTCGTATGGGAGTCAAAGGGGTGTTGAAAAAATGGATGCACTAAATTTTTGTTCGAACATGTTTAAATTTTCGTGAGTTCTGAGGCATCAGACCATCCATTGAAGGGGTGATTGGACGGTGATCGCATATAGATCAGGCGGACCCTATAGGTGTATGAACCAGAACTTTAATTCTTTGAGTTCCATGGTAACTGAAGGTTTGCCATATTCTAAAGGTCATGCAGGTTCAAGAGGCGCGATAAAGTGATAGCTTGATGAGTACGTTGAGGTGTGTTGCAGGGAAGCAATGATCACGAAGATTAATTAAAGCTCAACCCCCGCAGTTGACCGTAACGTTAGCATGGTTGAACGCAATGTGTTGCCTGAAATTACTGCAGGGGTTCAACCTTGTTGAAGCTCCAGTACATTCTTTACCCTCGCGACGAGCCTCCCAAAGCTTTTCGCCCCACGTCGCTCATTCCACATCCTCCACCGCTTTCATCTTTTAATTGCTCACATCACTCACCACACCCTACCACTTCATCCACTACTCCATTAAGGCTCAAGCTATAGATTCTAACAACGGGCAACCCATCATTCTCTGATTTCTATTACTTCTTATTATCTTGTTTTCTTGAAATGAATGAGGTGTTTTTACCCTCAAATGTAATATTTTGTAATAACTTTTACTTTAGACAGTTAGGAGAATAGTTAAATAGTTTGATAGTTTTGGTGATTACCAACCATCTCATAATGTATAAAAAGAGAAAAATTTATAGAGAGGAGGTTCAAATTTTGGAGAACCTAGAGACTAGGCCACTGTATTCTTGATAAAACTGTTGATTATTGAAAGAATCAAAAAGTTTTCAACACATTGTTGGGTATGATTTTGTGACTTCTCTGTTATGTGTCATTAAATGTGTTTTTCCTTTAAGTATGGTAATGAAGTTGCAGGTCTTTATTTTCTTATGTAAATGAATTTAAAATCCCTTAAAAGTGCGCTCCTATACTTGAAGTTCCAACCTCTGCAATTCTTCTATGTTACAGATAGTAGTTTCTGTGTAAGACAACATATTATCTTTAACTTCTCCAAGTATCACAGATAGTAGATTCTGCGTAAAACAACATATTGTCTATGACTTCTTCAAGCTTTCTTTATTCATCATTTATATTCAACAATAAAATGGAATTCTAAGATTTTCATGTCACCTAAGTATTGAGGGTTTAAAACCAAGTCTTTCAGGTCCTTCATTTGAGAATACAACATACAATTAAGTGACAAACAAGTGACAATAATTATAAACATTAATGTCTTAAGCACAATTTCTACACAGCTAGGAAATTGGTTTCTTAAGGGGCAACAACTGGATTGTTGGGAAGGAATCCAGAGATTGTATTTAGAAATTACTACTGCATAATAATAAAACCCTCAGAGTTGTTGCACTGGTTTTCTCGCACTGGGTTTTTCTGGGGACATTTGTCCAAAAATAACTTTGTAGATGTGTTGTATCTCTTTCTTATTCAGTTTCTTGTTTCCACATTTTATTTAAATGGTGAAGGCTACAGTGTATTAGTTTTGGTGTTTATTGTAGGAAATAGTAAATATTTTTTTTAGTAATTAACAAATAGAAGAAAAATAATAAGTTACTGTAGTAGAAATTTGGGGCTTCCAAATTTTCACATGGTATCAATGCTACAGGTCAAACAAGAGAAGAATGTTGGAAGGATCCAATGTTGAAGAAGGAAGGGAGTTCAAAATTCCTGTAGAGGCATTAATTTGAATCCCTTGAGGGTTTGCATAGTCAGGCCAAGAAGGCAAGATTTTCATGGTAAATCTCTCTTTGAGTGAGTCGACAATGAGGTAGGATTTCCATATTGAGATTTGTCAGCAGCAAAGGGAGCGACGTAGCAAAAGCTTCATTGGAGAGGGGTGTCTGGGGTAACACAATTTTCTACAGGCAGTTATTGGGTAGAAAGACATCAGAAGGAAGAAGAGAGGCACTTGAGGGAATTTCTTCCTCAAAGAATTCCTAGCAAGGGAGTTAGAATTCTCATTTGCTGAGCAACAACAGGAGAGAGGAGGTCATTCGAGTTTTTCGATTGGTAGAGATGGAAGCCAATGGATTGAGAGATCAGGATCATTTGGATGGTGCTCCAACTATGTGATCTGGAAGGCAAGGATGTCATGCCTTTTGGATGTGCATTATCTCAAGATATATGTCGACAGCATGGTAGCTGAGCCCACAAATCCATTTCCGCTCAAGAAGTAGAAGGGAGAAATGGCGAAGACTAAAAGAATGATCCTCGATGGAGTGAGAGATCATATAGTCTATCACATCGCTGGAAGAAACACTACCAAGGATATGTGGGATGCTTTGTCGACGTTGTTTCAAGGATCTTTCGAGCAACAAAATATGTACTTGGAGGAGAAGATGAGATCTATGCAGACGCAGAAGGGGGAACGCATTGATACATTTCTCTCTAAGCTTCAGGAGACAAGAGATCAGCTGGCAGTTGTGGGGTCGACACCTCAAGGTTCCAATATGGTATGATTGGCCCTAAATTCAATATCTGAGGAGTGGCAAGTCTTTGTCCAGAGCATCCTAGTGATCAGGAGCTCAAAATTTGCCAAAAATTCAAAGTTGCTAGAATGGCGTGGAACCTGAACGAACGCGTAGTGCTCGTCATTCTGATTCCAATGGTGTGAATGACACACAAATCTGATCTCGTATGTAGAAGTTAGAGCAAGTCAAAGTTTAGGTTTGGCTTCGACACGTGGTAGGATTAGATGACATGGAAAAGGTCCCAGCGAATGGGGAAGTTCCAAGAGCCAGGTTGCCATTGGGTCCCGCATATCACATATCGGGGAAAAACTAGTGGTCCCAACTTAAGAATCGGCCCCCAGCAGTGTCAATTTGTGATTTGTGATATCGCAATCACACATCAGAGAATGTTAAGGAAATCGGCCCCCGGAGCAGTTAGGGTTGCGATGCGATATATCACAATCGAAAAGTCAGGTTGCGATTTGCGATAATCACATATCGCACCAGTACCCCGTCGATATATATGTTACTGAGGGACTCCGCTAATGTGATTTGCGAACATGATATCATTTCAGAGTTGTAGTTTATAAATCGTCGAATCTGTCGGATCACTAGATCACATATCACAATGCGTTAAGTCTTGAATATAAGAATCACCCTTGGCAAAGCTGATTGCGATTTGCGATAGAGCTGTTGACCCGTCGCTTTTTCTGCCGGACCAACCACTTTGTATGTGACCACTCAGCCTTAACTATGAGATAGGCAGGGAAGATAGCAGGATTGCCGATTTCAGAAGAACTACTAGAATTAACTCTAGATAATGAATTTAACCGGCAGTGAGCCAGATTTGGAGGAGACAATTGTGGAAATACTGATAAAAGCCATAACTAAGGCAATTTTTTACCAAATGGAATGCAAAAAAGAGGCTAGATAGCCATTTTTGGACATTCTAAACTCATTGGAATAGGTTTTAGGATCAAAGGAGCACTTCTTGATAGGCTTTTTGCAAAGTGAAGCCTACGGGTGCCATGGTCAACTAGAGTGTTGATTCAGTTTATGGAGGAGTTTGAAGATGGAGATGACCTTGAAAGGGTCTTCCAGCCTCCATGTGCTTTCTGCAACAGCCATTACATCAGTGTTGTAGCTTTATTTCTTCTTTTCTCTATATGTGTTTTTGGGAAGAGACTTGTTTATGTACTTCAAGTGGATTATGGTATTGTTTGTGCTCTTTGAAGATGGAGTATGAGGTCTTGTTGTAAGATGCCTGTGTTTGCTGAAGGTTTGCATGTTTGATTGTAGTTTAACATGTGTATGGAGTGATAAATTTTGGATAAGTTGTTTCTTTCAAGGAGAAACTAACCATTCCATTTCAGTAGTTTATGTACTCTTCTTTTCTAGATATTGAGCATATGAGAATGGGTCACGCCTTTAGAGCTAATCCAAGGAGATGTAGCCCAAGAGGGGTGAACTTCCTTAACAATGGATGGTGTATTACTGATTGATGCATGTTTCCATTCAGTGTTTTGGTTTCATGTTTTAAGTTTTCTTTATGAAACTAACTTAAGTAAACACACATAAAATTCATGTTTTTTACTTGCTATTTTGGAGTAAAAAACTCCAGCACATTTTTATATTCTGATGAGGAACTTAGCACAAAAATCTAATATTCCAAATTCAGATCAAGTTGGTATCAGAGCTTAGGTTTGCCTTGTGCAAGGAGGAATTTTTTTTTGTTTGCAAGTGAATGTGTTTTGAAGCTTAAGTGAGGAGAAGGTTTTGGAAAAGAGACAAGATTGTTACAATCTCTACCACCAAGTTCTACCTCAAATGGTAGTAGAAGCTTCAAGCAAAACATGTCCCAAGGAGGAGATTCTGCAAGAATGTCAGAGGATGTGAAGGCTCTTAGAAAGACTTTCTTAGACATGGAAGAAATGGTGAAAATCCTCTATGAAAATAGGAATACCAAATTTCAAGGTGAAAGCTCTAGACCTCCAAGAGGAGAATGTTCAACAAGGGAAGAAGGTAACAAGAATGGTGATAAACTACCATCTTCTCCATAATCTTCATGCTTTTCTACAACTCTTATGCAAGATGCTAGTGTAGAAAGTCCCTCAGAGAAGGTAGATGGACAAGTTTGTACCTTTTGTCCACATGATGTGGAAGATGAGGTTCTATCAACACCCAGATTCAAGGAGCTGGAAGAAGAGAGCCAAAGATTCCAAGAGGACACATCTAGAATCAAAAGGGAGTTCTAAAACATCTTTGTATGTCAATCAAAAGATGAGGCAAAAAGTAATAATTTACATGCTTCTTCCTTATGCGAAAGTGTTGACGTAAATTCATTTGCAGCCTTTGAAAAACATAGTAAAGGCATTGGATCCAAGCTCTTGACCAAGATGGGGTACAAGGGAGGAGGCCTTGGCGTAAACCTGCAAGGCATTAAAAATCCAATTAAGGCCAAGGAGAGGCCTAAATATGAAGTCTTAGGCTATGTTGCCAAAGAAGAATGGTCTTTTAGTGATAACTCATGGGTATCGTGTTCCTTTTGTCGTTAGAGAGTACATGAGGAGGCAAGATGTTGGGATTTGCATCCAGAATTGGTTCTCGATTGGTTCCTCAAGCGTAAGGAGGACTTGAAGTGCAAAAAATCTCCAAATAGAGATGAAAAAGTTGAAGAAGAAGGGAAGCTAAGTTCTTCTTGCCATGCAAGTTCCTCACGCAAAAAGTGTAAGCCAAAGGACAACAAAAAGAGGTATAATCATCCTATTAATTCAAATGTTTTTCATAATGGAAAACAACATGATGATTTGATTAACATGTTGAGAAATATGTTTCCATGCACAGTTTGCCTTTCATCTAACCATTGTGTAGATAAGTGTGATAAAAGGAAAGAAATCATCAAGAAGATGTTTATGTCTAATGGAATTGAGACTGAAAAGAGAAAATCTCATCGAAGGTTAAAGGCAAGTGAGCCAAGAGGAGCTTAAAAGAACTTTTTTACTCACTCCAATTTCAGTGGACATTGGGTCAAGAAGTGTTGGAAATTGTTTCCACAACTTCATCCTAGTAAGGGCAAGCAAATCATGCAAGCACCAGAAGAGGAAGCAACAAAAGAAAAAGTGGCACAAGATGTGACCATCCCTGAAGCAGTTTCAGAAGAAGAGAAATTTCAAATAGAGGGTTCATTTACATGGTTGGGTAAGAAATGGCCGAACTATTTGTCCAACTGAAGGTTGTAAATTTTTGTTTTGTACTAGTTGCATATCCCCATAGTTGGGTAATTTGTAAAAGTGATGTTCATAAATAAATCGCTTATATGCAACAATGTTTTCTTTAAGATTTACAATGCTAGATTGGCTTATTGATAGTCAATTTGAATGGAAAAATTGGGAGTCAAGTTTATTCCATTTTGTAAAATGCATTTCTATTTGTAGTTTGAGAAAGCATTTTAAAATTGTTGTATGAGTAGTTGCAGCACATTTAGTATGCTCCAAATGTGTTTAGCACTCAAGTTATACAAGTATTCACTATGTGAGTCTTGTTTTGGTTCATTTGGCAAAGTATTTTAGCATCATATCCTCGATAAGGATTTTGCAGATGAGCACCTTGGAATTCTTCTTGGAAAGGATGTTACTAGGGATGGCCATAGTGGCATGGGCAAGCTGAGAAGAACATCAAACTTGAATTCTTTGGTCAAGTTATATTTTAAGTTCAGCTTGAGAAAAAGCCAAGACAAGTACAAGGCAGGGCACTGCAAACATCGATTGGATCAAGTTTGGAAAAATGAAGGAACTATACTTTCAAATGCTGAACAATTGAAAGTAAAATTTTGGAGACAAAAATTTTTTCAATGGGGAAGAGTGATCGGGAGCTCAAAATTTGCCAAAAATTCAATTTTTTTCAAAATGGTGTGGAACCTAAACAAATGTGTAGTGCTCGTCATTCTGATTCCAATGGTGTGAACGACACTCAAATTCGCGCTCGTATGCAAAAGTTGGAGAAAGTAAAAGTTTAGGTTTGACTTGGACAAGTGGCACAATTGGATGACATGGCAAAGGTACCAGTGAATGGGGAAGCACCAAGTGGCAGGTTGCCATTGGGTCTCGCATATCACATATCGTGGAAAAAAACAGTGGTCACGACTTAAGAATCGGCCCCAATAGTGTCAATTTGCGATATCGCTATCGCACATCGCAGAATGTTAAGGAAATCAGCCCCCCAGATCAGTCAGGGTTGTGATGCGATATATCACAGCCGCAGAGACGGGTTGAAATTTGCAATAATCACAATCGCGTATCGCACCAATACCCCACCGACATATATGTTACCGAGGGATTCCACCAATGTGATTTGCAGACACGATATCATTTCAGAGTTGTAGTTTATAACTCATCGGGTCTGCTGGATCGCCAGATCACATATCACAATGCATTAAGTCCTGAATATAAGAATCACCCTCGGCAAAGTTGATTGTGATTTGCGACAGAGCTGCGGAACCGTCACCTTTTCAGTTGGACCAACCACTTTGTATGTGACCACTATGCCTTAACTACAAGATAAGCAGGGAAGATGGCGGGACCGCTGATTTCGGTGGAACTGCCATAATATAATGAATTTAACTGGAAGTGAGCCATATTTGGAGGAGAAAATTGTGGAAACACTGATAGAAGTCATAACTAAGGCAATTTTTGAACAAATGGGATGCAATAAAGAGACTAGATAGCCATTTTTGGACATTCTGAACTCATTGGAACAGGTTTCAAGATCAAAGGAGCACTTCTGGATAGGCTTTTTGCAAAGTGAACCCTATGGGTGCCATAGTCAACCAGAGTGTTGATTCAGTTTATGGAGGAGTTTGAAGATGGAGATGACCTTGCAGGGGTCTTCCAGCCTCCATGTGCTTTCTGCAGTAACCATTACATTAGCGTTTTAGCTTTATTTCTTCTTTTATCTATATGTGTTTTGGAGAAGAGACTTGTTTATGTACTTCAAGTGGAATGTGGTATTGTTTATGCTCTTTGAAGTTGGAGTATGGGGTCTTGGTGTAAGATGCTTGTGTTTTCTGAAGGTTTACATGTTTGACTATAGGTTAACATGTGTATGGAGTGAGAACTTTTGCAGAAGTTGTTTCATTGAAGGAGAAACTAACTATTCCATTTCAATAGTTTATGTACTCTTCTTTTCTAGATATTGAGAATAATGAGAAGGGGTCATGCCTTTAGAGCTGATCCAAGGAGATGTAGCCCAGGAGGAGTGAACTCCTTTAACAATGGTTGGTGTATTACTGATTGATGCATGTTTCCATTTAGTGTTTTGGTTTCATGTTTTAAGTTTTCTTCATGAAACTAACTTAAGTAAACACATTGGATGCTTGGAACCTTTAGTGGGTTGAGTCCTCGAACAAAAAAAACCACAATCTCCCTATGCTTATATGTTGGTCTATTTGTTTAAACAAGAATGGAATCATATTTAGAGACAAAGACATCCGATGGCCTATATCAATTCCTTAGATTATCAATGCCTTCCATGAAATCCTTGATGATGATATTACACCTTTTGTCTGAGTTGTGATACCTAAAGTTATAAACCGGAATCGCCCTTAGGTTTTTTTGATGGATCCGCACAAGAACAATGATGTGGGGGGAGCATATTATTGCACTTAACAAACAATCATTTTTATCGCATTTAGATGGGGTTGGGGGCTGGTACAATTAATTTTGCTGAACTCATCACTCTCAGACATTTGCTTCATTTTGCATTGGCACATGATTGCAAACAACTAGAGATATTCGGGGATTCCAAAATCATTATAAATTGGTTCAAAAATATATTTGCATGTCATGTTCACTCTCTTAGGAATATGTTGGATGAAGCAATGTTTTTCAAATCTCAATTTGATTACATTTCTTGTCACCACATTTATAGGGAATGCAATCAGACTGTCGACCATCTACCAAAGGAGGTCACGATCCATCCCAGGGGTTTATGGCTAATAAAAGAGTAGCAGGAGGCAAAACATTTCCAGTACTACCATGGACCATATAATGATCAACTATATCAAAGGGCCGATAGGCCCTAATTACAGTTTATTTACTTGCAGATACCATCAAAACTCTATGTTTTACATATTGTATATATATTTTTATATGAACAGTCACTGTATACCCCATGAGGTTAATCTTGTACAGAATTAAATTTTTTAAGGCTACGACCTAACTTACTGAATATGCTCGTTAGGCATCTACAACATATAACTTTCCAATTAATAGAAAATTACGATTTTTCCCCAGGGAAAAAACTTAAGTAAACACACATAAAATTCATGTTTTTTACTTGCTATTTTGGAGCACAAACCTCACGCACATTTTTATATTCTGTTGAGGATCTTCGCACAACAATTATAATATTCCAAACCAAATTCAGATCACCTGGGTAGGGCGAATTTTCCAAACTGGGATGAAATGTGGGCAGCTCTAAAGCAAGAGGAGACAAGGAGAGACTTGGTTAGGGAAAATTTTAGGGGCTAATATTCGGAGATCGGCTAATTTTCCATGTTTTTCCAAGAAAAATATTCGCCAATTCCCATTTTTTCCTAAAAATGATTCACCTAAATTTTATAAAAAAAAATATATTTTACCTTAAAAATCGCCCAAATTTTATAGAGACTATATAAAATCATTAGAATTTTGAATATTTTTACTAAAATATCACTAAGAATTTTATAATTTTCATATTATGGATTAGTAAGATTCACCAAGGTTTCTAATGTTTAATATAAATTTCCATCCTTAAAATTTTCCCTGGACTTGGTCAAGTATAAACTTGATGGAAGCAGTAGCAGTGGGTTGAAGCCCAAGGAGGAGGAAGAGAATGAAGCCCTCACATTCAAGGGGCAACAGGATCAATGAAAGAAGAAAAAATATGTTTCTAAGCTCAAATGCTTCAGGTGTGGTGAATTCGGTCACTACGCAACACAATGTCCTCTTAGGAAGAAGGACAAAGATGCGAAGCATGATCCAAAAGTAGTAGCCACAAAGATCGAGGGGAGGAGTTCGCCATGACAGCTTAGGCATCTCCAGGAGGGAGGTGGGGTGATTTAGAGTTGTAGTTTGAAAGGAATACAAATGGGCAGGATCCTTGAGGAGCCCACCTCTCGGATCAATTCCTTGCTACGGGAGCCCAGATCAGTAGTAGCAGGATGGTCCAGTGTCAATTGGTACAGAGGAGTGCTGGAGTGATAGTTGTAGTGGCTAGAAGTGCCAGAGATTGAGCAACAAAGAGCTAGAGTTGGTAGTAGTGCAGTTGTCACAGAGCAAAGGTTAGCAACAACGCAAAAGCTTCAAAGGGTCAGCATAGGGACTAGCAGCAATCGGACTCCAGAAGCGATATGCATCATATTGAACACTAGTTTAGTGATTTGGGATGATTTTCCGTTGCAGATGCAGTAGCAACAGTGGTTGGAGAAGGTTGCAATGCATATGCAATTGGCAGTGGCAGTGCCAACAGTAGCATGGATGCAAAATTGAGAGGGAGTTGCAGTATGGATATAGTGTTGACAGTGGCAGGTTCAACGGTAGTACAAATCCAACATTTGCGCAGTAGTTGGTGGACAAAATGTCAGACATCAGCGGCACAGAAGGAGATGTTACAAAACAGAGTGATGCTTCAACTGGTTGTTGTTATAGCACATTCCTCACTAAGAGGTAGTGTTGATTTTTTGTAGCATCGGATGTGATCTAAGTCTCAAATTTTGTAGGCAGGCTTATACACATGCATTCTCCAATACCCAGAAATCGTTTTGGGAAATTCCACTCGGAAACAATTTTATTAAAATAATTAATTATTTTTAATGGGACCCTAAGTCTAAACTTATGAAATTAAAGTAAATAATGGGTATTAATCTAAATTGTGGGTGTAACTTCTAGAAGAAGATGAGGATCAAGCCAAAATTCTCTAAGCCATTGATTAGAAGTTAAACTGGGCCATTCATTGTCCAACAGAAAGATATAAGAAGAGGCTTGAGGGGCACTTGGAGAACACACAGAAAGAAGATCAGAAGTTCAGTTTTCTGAATTAGAGTAGCTATCAGAGAGATTTTCGATAGTGATGTTTTGTAGTGAGGGTAGGGATAGTATCGGTAGGGATAGTATCCTAGTTGTAGAATACTCAGTAGAGAAGGCAGAGAGAGATCCAGCAAAGGCAGCGCAGAGCCAGAGAGGCTGACGTAGAGCCATGCAGAGGCAGCGTAGAACCAGAGAGGCTAATGCAGAGCCACGCAGAGGCAATGCAGAAGCCTTGAGGGAGTCCAAAATTTGTTGTAGGATTCGATTTTTGTAGCTGGAAGCTGGGGTGTGAGACCAGGAGAGCAGAAGTCAGAGTCCTAGAGGCAAATAGATTAGCCAGGAAGAGTGACACAGGTCCTAGACAGTGTGACACTAGGTGGAATAGACATTGCGTAGAGGCAGCCAGAGGCTGTTCATTCAAGGGTTGGATCAGCCAGGACTTCCAGTGACAGTGTAAGGTAATCTCACAAATCTCTCTGTCAGTGATATTTTCTATAACTGGATTGTTGAGAAGGAATCTAGAGATTGTATTCAGAAATTACTACTACATAAAAATAAACCCCTCAGAGTTGGTGCACCGGCTTTCCCACATTGGGTTTTTCAAGGGACATTTGTCCAAAAATAACTGTGTAGATGTGTTGTATCTCTTTCTTGTTTAGTTTCTAGTTTCCGCATTTTATCTAAATGGTGAAGGCTATAGTGTATTAGTTTCAATGTTTACTATAGGAAACAATAAATAATTTTGTTCAGTAATAAACAGATAGAAGAAACATAATCAGTTGTTGGAGTAGAAATTTGGGCACCCAAATTTTCATATCCAAAGCATTCTAGCTTCAGATATTCTTCATCAATGGCAGATTTCTTTGAAGTGTTGTTGAATAAAAGATCTGTATAAAAATAGGTGGGCCCAACAATGTTAACTACACACTGTTGGCAGGTTGATAGGTGCAATCAATATTGACCTTGTTAGCATGTAGCTTAATGGGGATTTGGAAGCACTGATATAAATTTCCTCATATGGTATATAGTTTGTTGATGAACCTTTGTGAAGGAAAGCTTGACTTTCCATAGGTTTTCAACACTAGTTAGCTGCAAAATGCCCTTGACTTAGAGTCTCGTACAAATGCATGTTTTGAGAATCGACAAAGATTAGATTGTGTAACACTAAAATAGTTTGTGACATAAAATAAGAAAAATTTTAACATATTTATATGTAGACACTAGCATGGATCTATATCAAATTGGTCTTTGTCTTTTATCCGTCTTCATCTTTAATAAATTAGTCATTAAGATAGATTTATTCGAATGAAATTAGCTTTTGAAGAAACAAGTTTTTCATGTCAACTAACAAAGTAAACATGGTTTTCCAAAAGAGAGGACATGCTTAGAAGCTTTCCATAACTATGGTTGATTGCGAGCACCTTATTGGTAAATTAATTCGAGTCCTTTTTCAATCAATGTTCTTTTATGCATTTCCTTTTCCCCAAGACAATTACAATAGGATTCCTTGAGTTTCAAACATTTCATAGAACTTAACCCGACCTCTGCCCATTTAAAATAGGAAATAAATAAATGATAGCATTAGCACATAAAGCATAAAGAAGTCAGGACAACAACCATCATCAATCTTCTTGTTTATTGTAAATTTTTTTGGGTGAAATTTGTTTTAATACTTGCCACTAAAACTGCACATGTTCTTATCTTTTACCATGTTTTTATTCTAGTCAAAGTTTGTTTGTTTCTTTATCTGTTTTTAGTGATTCTTCAACAATCTTTATTTTGTAGTGATGAAAGAAAAAAATGAAGTGCTCCTACAATAATCACAAGGTTCTGCAAGACTCAAATAGGATCACCACTCTTGATAGAGTAACAAGGAATAAAAAACAACCAGGAAGGGAAAATTTAGTAAAGGAATAAATACACAATCAACAACGGAAATTTTTAGATCATAAAGCTATAGATCTTAAATTTGAAATCTTTTTTTTGTTTTCAAGAAAAAAATGCATAATTTGATACTCTAGAAAAAATCAAAATATACATAGTTAGGTGCTTGTCTTTAGCATACCATAAAAGCAAGTCTCTCCACTTATACAATGTTAAAAATGGAAGACAAAACTGAAACTAGCAGCTCATAAGTGAGCAAGCTACACTTGGAGACTGCTTGGGCAGTACCGCACACCTTCATTAATCATGGAATCAAAATATATAGATTTACATCAATTTATGGAGATCAAAACTATCTCCTAGAAAATAGAAACTAATCCTAATCTAGGACACACGCACAACTATGAAATAGACTTTCTCCAATATTACATAGTTTCTCGATTATTTTCAATTTCCCCCCTTAATGGAGAAAGGGTTCACTTGCACACCTAACATCTCCCTAAACAATTCGAATTTAATCTTCCCCAGGGGCTTGGTGAAGATATCTGCTGCATTTTCATAGGTGTTACAATATTCAATAATAATTTCTTTAGACTGAACCTTTTCTAAATATGTTTTGTGTTTTTATGAAAAACGGGGCTATTTGCCCGCTTGATTGAACTCTGGTTGTCACATTTAATCATTGTAGCATGTTTTTTCTCTTCTCCAGCATCATGAAGAAGTCTCCTCAACCAAATTGCTTCACAAGTCATTGCACATACAACTTGATACTTTGCTTCTGCTGAAGATGAGGATACAATACTCTGATTCTTACTGCTCCAAGAAATGACCCTGGACCCAATATTGAAAGCATAACATGTTATGGATATTCTATCATCCAAATTTCCAGCCCAGTCTAATTCTGAATAACCTGTCAGTTTAACATCAAAAGAATCGATATATTTAATGCCAATATTGATGGTTCCTTGAACATATCTTAAGACACCTTTGCTTCCACCCAATGATCCTCAAGATGTTTTGACATAAACTGAATCAACGTGCTGACTAAAAATGCTAAGTCAAGTCTAGATGTAGTCAAATAAATTAGACTTCCAACTAGTTGTCTGTACAATGTAACATCCACCTCTTTAGAACCATCATCATTATGAAGTTTAACATTTTGTTGTATAGGTGTTGAGGTAGCTTTACACTGATCCATTCTAAATTTCTTCAATAATCCCCTGACATACTTTCCTTGAGTGAGTAAATTCGGGCCAGAATCCCTCTAGACTTCAAGACCCAAACAATAATGTAATTCTCCAAGGTCTTTCATTTCAAAAACCTATGACATCTGAACTTTGATTTATTTAATCAATTCATCAACATTTCCAGTAACTATTAGATCATCAACATATAAAGAAATCAACACAATCTACCCCTTTGAATAAAAATGGTATACAAATTTGGGTCATTTTTACTTCTCTTATAACCATGCTGCAAAAAGAAAGAGTCTATTTTTTCATACTAAGATCTTGGTCCCTGTTTCAATCCATACAATGCCTTATTTAATTTACAGACCAAATGTTCATGCCACTGTTTAATAAACCCTTCAAGTTGTGTTAAATATACCTCTTCCTTCAATTCTCCATTTAGAAAAGCATATCTCACATCTAGCTGGTGTAAACTCCAATGATGCTTTGTAGCTAAAGCTATTAACATTCTAACAATATTTAACTTAGCGACAGGAGCAAAGGTCTCCTCATAATCAATCCCTTCTTTCTGTGAGTACCCTTTAGCCACCAACCTAGCTTTATATTTGTCTACACTACCATATGCTTTGAACTTAGGTTTATATAACCATATACAACCTATGGGCTCTTTCCCTTCTGGTAGTTCAACTAATTCCTAGGTTTTGTTTTTAGTTATTGACTCATATTCTTCTTTCATAACTGACCTCCATTCATCATACTGATTTGCTTCATTATAATTCATGGGCTCAACAACATTTAAAATATTAGTCATAAGAGCATAGTCTTTATACCTTGCTGGTAAGTGAGTTTGCCTACCTAATCTCCTTGGTAGCTGACTTGCCTCAAATCTATCTTGCTCACTCCTGAATGGACTTGGATTGCTAATTGTACCTGCATCACTAGATTCTTCTTTTTGTTGTTGTTGCTGCACATGGTTGTGTTTGGATTCATCATTGCTATCATCAATCAGTAAAGGCATTTGCCACATCTCATAGCTTTTGTCTATGTTCCCTTCATCAACCTTTTCATGGAAGAAAACATCTCTAGTCACAAATACCTTATCAGTAGAGATGGATTAAACAATTTATATGCTTTGAACTCAGAACAATACCCTACAAATATGCATTTTATGGCTTTAGCATCAAATTTCTTCCTATCCTCCTTAGGAATATGTGCAAAAGCTTTCGAACCAAATACTCTTAAATGACTAACTGTAGGCATAAAACCATATAAGGATTCTTGAGATCAAGACTCTTAGTTGGACTTCTATTCTTTAAATAGACTGTAGTATTAATAGCAAATGCCCAAAAGCCATTAGATAGGTTATTACCTTTCAACATGTTGCATGCACACTCCACCAAAGTATTTTTCTCTCTGCAACCCCGTTCTGTTGTGGATTGTGGGGCACTGTAAACTATTGAATTATTCCATGATTTCTGCAATATTTGATGAAATTTCCAAGCTTGTATTCTCCCTCTTGATCTGAGTGGAGAATTTTGATGACCTTCCCTGTCTTCTTTTCAACTATACTTCTGAATTCTTTAAAATATTCAAAAGTATGACTTTTATTTTTGAGAAAATATACCCAAGTATATCTTGTGCAATCATCGACAAATAACAAAAAATAATAAGCTCCTCCTAAGGATCTTGTCTACATCGGTCCACATTTATCAGTGTGCACAAGTTCGAATATATCTCTCTTTCTCCTATTTAAATTTGAGGGAAATTCATCTCTATGCATTTTTCCAAGTGCACATCCTTCACAATCAACATGTGCATTTTTTAAAGCAGTGAGTCCATTCACCATATCTTGTTTCTATAGTAGCAATAGGTCATGAAGATTGATGTGTCCAAATCTTTGATGCCAAAGATTCTCCGTTGTCATAGTTGTTGAAGTTAAAGCTTGGTGTGGCACGCTTGTAACATTCGACCTATACAGGCCTCCAACTCATATTCCAGATGCCACCGGCTTATGATGATCTAGCAAATCCTTTATGACACAATAGGTTTTGAAAAATTCTACATTCAAGTTCTGGTATGAAATCATGGAGACAGAGATCAAATTCTTTTTAATGCCAGTACACATGACATTCTGGATGCGCCTGATATTACCATCAGGGAATATCACAATAATATTTCCATACCCTTTAATCTGGTATGCTTTGTCATCACTAAGGTAGATATTAGCACCACTGTTGGTCTCTTTAAAAATTTCAAACCAATGCTTATTACCTCTCATATGAGTGGATGCTTTAGAATCCACAAACCAAGTTTCGGCCTCATCAGTCTTAGCAGAGAGAGTAGAATCAGAAACAAACAATTTGAGGTCATAATTATGATTTTCGTTAGCAAAGTGCCGTGTATGCTTCTTATGTTTGTGCCTGGATTAATCAATCTTATTTTTGTAACAATTTTTAGCAATGTGACCAGTTTTACCACAGTAAAAACACTTGATTCCTAAATCATTTCTAGTTGATGACATATATTGGAATGGCTTTTTCCGGGGTGTACCACTGCCTTTTTGTCCTGCGCCTAGCTTCCCTTTGAAAGTCTTTTTCTTCGCCATCAATGCCAAGTCTTCATTCTGAGGCTTCAGATTCATAAGCCTCTCTTCTTCATGCATCAATATACCCATCAATTCTTCAAAGGTGGAAGCTTTCTCCCTCGTTGTCAGCCCTGTAATAAACATCTAATAATCATCAGTCATACAATTTAAGGTAATCGAGACGAGATCAGTGTTGGACACTTTCTCACCTATGTTGCCCAACTTGTCTCTCAAGTCTTTGATCCGTGAGATGAATGCAACAACAAATTCATTCTCCTCCATTCTAATGGAGAGAATCTTACTCTTCAGAAACAACAGCCGATTTGTATTTTTTATCCCGTACAAATCCTTGAGTGTCACCCAAATATCATTGGAAGTTTTTCACTCTCTAATGTGATGGATAATTTCGTCGTTTACTGACATCTTCAACATCATCCTTTCTTTGTTTTCCCTCTACTCCCAATCTTGATTTACTGTAATTGTTCCTACTTCGGCTGTAGTTGGCATTGCTTCGTCCCCATTTTCAATTGCCCACACGCTCGAGGATTCGAGGAGCGTGTGCAATTTGAACTTCCAATTGGTGTAATTCGACCCATCAAGCTTATTTCTTTCATTCAGGTTCGCTTCTGTAACGTGGTTATTCATTGTGGCAGGGTCGATCTATGGATCCAGCACAAGATCTACAAGAAGACCCTGCATAGGGAAACCCCAAGTCCACAATCGATTTCCACTGCCGTCGTGCTGCAAATGTGAAGATCATTACACTAATCACATAAACAAACCAACACTCGGCATCCAGTCTGAAACATCTTTAATCTTCATTTATAGCCAACGCAGAGTTGAGATAATCCAAGTGGAATGCTTTAAGTCGGAAAAATTACGGCGAGATCATTACCGGTTATGTGATAAAATAATGAAAGCGGAGTTGCAGAAATCATTGAATTTCACTTCTCAATTGATAGTCTTGTTAACTTGGAGAATCCACGATGGATTGAATTGATTTTAATGTACTGTATTTTATTTTCTCCTTTTTTAATATATATGTCATATAAAAGAACTGAAACACGTTCGAATATTTTTTATAGAATGTATACAACTCTAAAGTTATATATGATGTAAGTTTAGGGATTTATAAGGTTGATTATAAATTACACTTTTTTCAAACACCTATTAAGTCTTGAAGATTACACTTTTTTCAAACACCTATTAACTCTTGAAGACATCTCTTCTATAGGTTTCAAAGATGGAAGAATAAAACCCATGATGAATATGGCACAAACTTTATAAAATAGTTAATTAAGAATAATACGCCAATAATGATAAATTTATCTCATGAGTCTAATGATGTCTTAATGTACAAATGTCTCAAAACGATGTTCACACAACCATCATAATGACAAGCTATACCATGGCAAATGTGGTCACTATATAATCATTATAAATATTTTAATATTTCTTCTTAATGGTGATTAGAGGAACGAGAACATACTTGGAAAAAGATGGTCTTACATAACATTTACTCTACTCTCAATGAGAATTCAAATACCCTACATAAGTCACAAAGATAGCTCAACTTTAATGTCATCAAGGATAAGCTAGGGAGTGGAACAATGTAGAAACTATTAATAAGTTGCAGCTAGATCCTCAAAAAAGTGCAAGGAAAGAATGCTTTTCTTTGTTAAGAATTGTAGCAAATGCATATCAAATCCCGAATATAAAAAATCAATGCAAAATGACAAAAGTAAGATGAAGACAAATGTGATCTAACAAATTGACAATGTTGACAATCCACCAAAATGCTTCAACTAAGACCTTGAACATAAGCACAAACAAGTTCGATATGTGCTATAAAAGATGCATGATGTGAAATAAGATAGACCATATTGGCATTAATGCATTAAAAAAAAAAAAAAACAAATAAACAAACAAACAAACAAACTTTGTCACCAAAGTGGCCATGTTTAAGTACAAGAATCATATGGCTAAACCACCTTTTCTATTCTAGTGACATGATATAGAGCAACTAAATCAATAACACTTGCATATATTGTGTATCTAACCAGCATAGATCCATCTTAACCACGGATATATCAAGCAGCGAGAGGGATCAAATCTCTCGAAGTGCAAACCTCTTTTTTGAGTGCAAAATTTGAGGAAAGGTTTGTACCGTGAGAGATTTGATCCCTCTCGACGCTTAATAGATTCAGGGTTAAGATGGATCTAGGTTGGTTATATAATACTATATAATATCTGTATTTGTACCTATGTGTCTCTTTCTTATTCCCTCTCTTTATCTCACCCCCCAAACATACAGACTCTCTCTCCATATTCATCCATCTCTTTTTCCGTCCCTCTTCCTCTCCCTCTCTCTCTTCCCTTTCTCTCCCTCTCTTGAGTCCTCTCTCTCTCCCTTCCTCTCTCCCCCTTTCTTTCCCAGCTCACTGTGTCTCTCCCCCCATCTCTCTTGTGTTGAGAAATCTAGGGCATTAGTATTAGGTGATTTCTCTTCCATTAGTAACTATTTGTGAATGTTTTTTCTTGTTTAGATTAGGATCTTCTTCTTATTATTAGTGTTATTATTCATCAAACAGTAACCAATACATGAACATAAATACACAAGAGACACAACATGTAGGCTATGAGCCAAGGCCAAAACCTCTCACTCTTTGAGAGGAAAACTCATACAAATTCTTCTTCTAGAAATTCCAATTGACAAACTGTAGATATACTAGTTATGGCACCAAAACTTTTCAATGTATTGTCACCAAAATGTGACCTCTGCAGTAGCACCAAAACATAGTGATACATCACTGAATAATAGCTCCAAAGCTTCGTTGTTCTTTCATCACTTCTTGTTGTCCCTTGACCCATCTGAATTGTTCTCCCTTTTCATATCATTTTCCATCCAAGACTCAGAAAGGCATCTGAACGATCTTCTATAGTTCCTTCTTATTGTAACTCTGTTGTCCTTTCATCATAACAAACCCTCAATATCCCTTTAAACATCTCTCTAGGCTTCATCTGAATTACCTTATGTTTTGAGATCTGAATCCGAGTTTGATAACCATCCGAAAATTCAGAGTAATCCGAACTCTATTTTATGTGTTATGCGAAGAGTCTACCCGCCTATATATAGAAGTCTCCCATATATATAAGCTGACATATATACATCTAAGGGATGTGTCTCTAATTTGAATCCGACATGAAATTCCTTTCTATTTTGAGGCCGACATCAAGAGCAGGACTAGTGCTTGTCATTGAAAGGATTTTAGACATTTTCATAGACACATATACATTGACTCATGCTCAAGAAGAGCTCTTCATACATGACATTGTCTCTTTGATTTAATGATAAATCTCAAGGCTCTCAATGGGAGCCATTAACAAATAAAATCTCTTGCTCATGAAACCCATGAAGCAAGGCATTACAAAAATAATTTTATTCCTTTCTTTTCATCATTTAGAAATATCATGATTACATGTCATTATGAAGACTGAACCTAGTTACTTTTAACAACACTCCCTCTTAAATAGGGAGGTATTCATAATGGTACTTGGTCATTCTCAATTTGAAGAATTTTTCATAAGAAGAATTCAGATTTGTAACTCATTTGTATAACATCATATCAACCAACATTGTTATATAGCAAGGCCTTGACTAACAACTCTATCTCTCCACAAGATCAAAGCATAATGCTGGCGAGACCAATGATTTATAGACATACTCATAATTGTCTCTTTAATAACATACCCTACCCGGGTTCACTTGGGATATGCTCCATAAGGACTATTCTTTTCTTGGACTCCCCAGTCCCACAAAGAATATCGGTCCTGCACGACTACTCTTACTGTTGGATGTCCGATCTCATCCTCAAAGAGCATCGGATGCCAAATGATTACACGATCCTCCATTCTATCTTCCTAGGTGAAGAACATAATGACATGTCTAGGTGAAGAACATAATGACATGTCTATCTCTCCTTTTCAAACTAGGAGGACATATTCCATTAAAGGAATGTACTCATTCCCATCATAAAGGAATGTACCTAAGCTCCCTACTTAGGAATTTTCCAAGTTTCTTCCAAGTAAGAAACTCGTTTTCAGGCTCCCTCTTAACCAAGGACCTATCGCAACTCCTCATGTGGAGATGTTGAAATAAGCAACTTCTTGAAGAGATCCTTCCTTTGATGTCATGGATTTCTTCTCCGTTAAGGAGTCTTCATCTTTGGGAACTTCTACATAGGGCACAAATCATCCATCACTTTTATCCATGAGTTAGT
The DNA here is from genome assembly GCA_000404065.3 of Pinus taeda. Taxonomy (NCBI): domain Eukaryota; kingdom Viridiplantae; phylum Streptophyta; class Pinopsida; order Pinales; family Pinaceae; genus Pinus; species Pinus taeda. The sequence goes on from APFE030520487.1 coordinate 44,644, forward strand.
CATGTTCTTAACTCATGAGAAAGTGATCCATAAAATTTTCCATCTGGCTTTGCTTCATGTCATTCTGCGTTCATGCCATATTTTTTGGAAGGATACTACATCCTTCTATATGGTCTACTTGGAAGTCATTCACAGATCTTCCTTTTGACAGTCCTACACAAGCCCAACCAGATGTTAGTTCAAAAATAATTAGTGAACACTTCAAATCAAAATTACCTTTGTGATGATATTTTACCATGACATCTTCTTGTAAGTATTAGCATCCTACATGCATATTGGCACATCTCCTATAGATATTCAGTGTCAGGTCTCTATCTTTTTCCGACTTCCATCAAAGTCTTCACATTTTTCCAGGAGATATTCTAGTCACATCTTCTTGGACTTCGGATGTTGAATGCCTTCTACCATCATTGCATATTATCACGATATCTTCCTATCCCTTCACACACTTCATTCTCAGGAGCTTCCAATTAGAGTTCCTCAATCGTAGTCAACCTCCTCATACTTCATATGAGGACATATTATGTTGATTTCATCTAGTGTGACTCATGCCTTTCGACATTTTTTTTCATAGGAGGAGATTCCTTTACTTTGATGGTGCTTCAAAATAGAAGTAGTGATCCTTTGTTACCTGCAACCATACGACATGATTTTATAATATTAAATACAAGCATACATACTTTATTTATCGTTAGGTCATCTAGGTTTCTTTCAGCATCTTCCTTGATTGAAAAGATCTTCAACCCCTTGATCTGCTTCATCTCTCATGTCATCATACCATCATCCATGAACTCCACAAATTGGAGTTTCTGATGAAACACTTGCTTTCTCTCTAGATCGGTGAATCCTCCAATGAGGATTCGATCTTGCATATCCTTATTCAACAGATGTTTCCCTTTTAAATAGATGTATGATGAGACTTGTCCTAGATGACTTCTTCCTCTGATTTTTCAATGAGGTCACCAAGAGCTATATCCTTTGACTATCAGACATCCTTCATGTTTCCTATGGTGATGTCATGAGCTCTTGTTTCTAATGCTTCCATGATGCCACGATGAATCTTATTATTTATTATAGCCATATCCTATAAGGTTTAGGAGCTATGACAAGAACTTTTGTGAGGAAGACTATCTTAGTTGAGGTCTCTTACTTCCTCTTTTCTTGGACTTCCTTTCTTTAGCTTCCTCCACTTCTTTGGTGATATGGGATTCTTTTCTTTCTTTTGATATTGTCCCTTTAGGACAATCTATCCTAAAAATTCCATAGTATTTACTTCCATAGCATTGAATCTCAGCGATGCTCTTCTTTCTTTTTCTAAGGAACAAATTTTCCAAACTTCCCTTTCCTTCCTGTAAATGTTTGATTCCTTTAACCTTCAACACTTTTTCCCTCAACTTGTCTTCTTCTATCTTGCATAGAAACCACAAGTTGTCGAATGAGGTAACTTTCTTATCCTCATGGATATTTGTTACCTTGTTCACTAGTTAGTGCATTTTAGAACAATGATGATTATCTTCTTATCATCTTTCCCAGATCTCGCAGTTGAGATCTTATGAAGATATCCCTTTATCCTTTGATACCTTCAATTTGTGTAGATCAGATTTAAGTGATGTGACCTTCTTTATCGCATCTTCAAAGAATAGCTCTACCATCCTATCATATATATCTCTTTGATATCTCCAATATTGTTATATAGGCATGAGGGATCTTTGACTGATTGCATAAGAATCCCTTGAGCCCTTTGATCCCTTTCCATGTATTTAGAGGAGACCTTTCCATTGATATGTTCAATGGCTTCACATTTTTTTAGGACTATGTCTATCCTCCTGTTAATGGTGTTGGACCTGCCAACATTCATGGGATATCCCTTGTATGAAGTCCCAACTAGACCTCACACTTTTTGGTGTAGGAGTCCCATCTAGTACGATGGCCCAATTTCCATTATCTTAAAGATATGCCTTAGCTCTTGCTTGTTATCATGTGAGAGTAGTTTGCTTTGTCTTCGAAAAATGAGGTTCACGTGCTTAGTGAGTGCTTAGTGTTGTCTGTATCAAAGCTCTTTCACTACAAAGGGAGAGGGTGGAAGTCAGTCTCAAGTTGAGAGGGAATAGTCCCAACTCTGTTAGAGACACACAACACAACAAGACATGCGCAACTTCCTGTAGAGCAGTCCACATGGATGCGGTAGTCACAAACACACAGTGAACAGATAGCACACACAACACTCAACGGAATAGTCCACATAAGTGTGACGAGCGTTATAACAAGTTTACAAAAATGAATCTGTCAAGTGTCCAATGGGATAGCCCACACAACCGAGACAATGTTAGCAACTGATACAACACATTTCAAACAACATATGTACTAAAACAACTGAAATAGTTCAGATGTCTTAACACAAGTTAAAGCAACATGCATTACAAGCATCCAATGAATAGTCTTACAAACAAATACAATACATGTGTGAAAATGTGCTAGTCTATTAATAGACTTTTGAATTAAGTGAAAGTTCCAAGACAGATCGATACACCATTACATCACTAACCTCAATAGCGAGGCGTTGGAGCCACTACTCACTCCTCAAAGAAAATATTACAGACTCTCAAGGCTATGTGGGAGGAGCCAAGGTGAAAAGTATTTTGCATGTACAAATGAGGGGTATTTATAGCCAAGGGTAAAACTGGCCCTTGTGACTATTCTACTTCCCACATGATTGTTTAACTTACACGATTCTTCAAGTTTCCATGACTCTTCAGATTTACATGTGGGTCTCTTGGACTTCCATGTTACATTACATTGATTACAACAATGTGGCCCACAATAGTGATGTGGCTGTGATGACTCATGACATGACTCGACATGACAGAGGTGATGTGTTCATGTTGTTGTTGGTGTGCATGTCGAGTTGTAGTGCTACTGAGTGATGGATGTCCTCTTGGTGTATCATAGCTTCACCTCCGCATGGCAAGGTGTGCGAAGTCTTCAATGGTCTTGGTGTTCACTTGATGTTACATGTGCATGTTTCTCCTTCGCTTGTACTTTGGCATGCTCCATGCATTCGTCTGTTCACGAACAAATCTCCTTGCATGCATTCCTTGTTCATCCATTCGTGAAACAATCTCCTCACATGCACTCCTTGTTCATCCCATTCGTCGTCGCGTCATGTCTCATACATGTACTTGTATTTGCAATCACTCATGACGAGATGACATCAAATCCAAAAATCTCCTAGTCTACCATGATGCATTGTCGTTTTCTTCTGGATGCAGGTGACCAGGAGAGAGGACAAGCCTCTGAAACTACGCAAAGAAGATTTCAAGTTGGGATGCGGGCTCCAGGCACTATTCATGAAAACTGCGCAAAGGACACTGGGAGGCTGATATGGGCAATCTATATTAACAATGACTATTTACGGGACCTGGCTTGAATAGAGGGAAGATATAGGTAATTTTTTAGGGAGGCAGTGTAGGAAGATGAGGGAGACTGGCAGTGAAAACTGCACAATTTCTTTGGGAAGCTGGCAGCGGGTGGCTTTGAAAAAATGTGCAATTTTTCTGGGGAATCGGCAGCGGGCTGTGGGATTATGCTAGCAAAAATTGCGCAATTTCTTGGAGGCTAGCCTGTTGGACATCCTTGCATAGTTTCTGAGTTGACCGAGATGTTGGGCAACTAGGGGACTACTCATGAAAACTGCATAGCTTTTCGGGTGAGAACATGCCGACTAATTGGGTGCCTGGCAGAAAAACTATGCAATTTTTTAGGGCAGTGCAGTGACAGAAATAGGGTGTCTATCTGGCATGTCAGGGCAGTTTCTTCAGTCAATGAAGTAGGCATGGTTGGCATATTTTGCGCAATCTTTTGGAGGCGTGAGGCACGGGGTCACTACCTGGTCAAACTCTCTGATTGGCCAGCTAGAGGCTTGGTTGATGTGCTTGCAGACATTTCATATTGAAATGGTTTGCTAGGAAAATTCTACGTTGTTCTAGATGACAGTCGGTCGAGTCGATTCTAGGGTTGTGTAGTGCAGACTGCATAGGAGGCAGCCTCAAGCTCTACGCAATTCTGGGTAGCAGTACATAATCACTGAGAGATGAAACTACGCAATGCAGCTCAGCAGATGTCTGATTGTTGGAGGGCGGTCCGGTTAACAGAGCTTCAACAAAATGACCAAGTGTATGAATGAGTGACTTCATACATGCATGACCTCGTGAACACACACTCGACATGACTTGACGACAAGACACCTCGAATGAACAAGACAACACTCATTGTGACTAACTGATGGTGTGAGCGACAAGCACGACACTTATGATATATCGTTGAACAACCACAATGATGCTTGCATGACAGTGCATACAACACTCTGTGTGAGTGTGACGGATGTTTACATAGTGGACACAACTTGTACACATGAAGGCGGACCTTGTGCATGGCCAGAACATGACTGCAAGAATGACATTGTGACCAACATGCAAAAAGATGTTCGATGAACAGTCAAGTGAGGAGGGTGGAAAGAATCAACATGGGCTAACGGGATGAGCCCAAGTGTTGGAAAACATCAAGGAAAAACCCAAGGAAGGCTCTGAAATTGAATGCAGGACAAAATTTTGGAGGGTATTGCAGCCGCTACAACACTTGGTGACACACTGGTTGAACTCTAGATTCTTTGTTTTGGTCCATTGTTAGCATAGGGCCTTGGTATTTTAGGAAGTATTGAATCATTGCGTAGGTTACTTCGGCTTCCCCACTTACCCCATGGACAAACATGGTTCACCTTTTGCCAACTCAGTCAAACACAACAACAAGTTTTAACTTGATCAGAATGTTTTGAAATCAGGGAGGGTAGTTAGACTCGCGAATTAAAAAATTTCAGAGTATAAGTTTTCATCTATGGTATTGCTCCGTTGCCACCAGGCCTGGACAGTACCCCGATGGATTCACGTAGGAACACACGGATTGCTTCACTGCCAGTGAGCCTAGTCAGTACCCCAGTGGAGTTGCATGCTTCACTTCTCTGCACATGAAGCTTGTCTCTTCTTTCACTTTTGTATTTTTAAAGAGGACCGCGCATAGAAACTTATTTATTTTTGGGGTGGAAAAGGGATCCTGACTTATTGAGAGTAGAAGAGGTTGTTCCTTTAGAGAAGCATGTAAGACCTCTGACATAGGTTTTCTCGTTTATATTTTCCCCTTCTCCATTTCTACTAATTGGATGATCTTGATCACACAAAGCAGAAGGTTGAGTAGAGGCATGGGGTTTCCCAATGTGGACACAGGTTCATGGTTGGACCCAAGCTTCCCTTGCAAATGACTCTTATTTTCCATCAAGACTTCATCGGCCGAAGGTTACAACCATGCACAGAGAAGACGAACATAGGATAGGACAAGTCCTTTAGTGTCACAAGACTCTTTAGATATTAGCCACATACTCATTCAAAAGCAAAAACTTAGTAAAGGGAAGCCCTTATTTACAAAACCAAAAATATCAAGATACTAAACAAACACAACAAAACGAAATAGAAATGGTAAAGTAAAGTGAAAAGATAACAAGCAAGCAAAGAGAGCAAGCAAACAAACCAAACCAAGTCAGCAAGCAAACAAACATGCAACTTAGAAAGCAAAGAAAAGAAAGAAAGCAAACATTATTCCTACTCCTACGCTAAATGGTTGGGGTTACGTGAAATGAAATTTCCAATGAATCCACCGTAGGCGTACTCAACCTACGACCACAAAGATGTAGGCAATTAAAACAGATAAAAAATAGTGTGCAACAGAAAATACAAAAACTTGACAAACTTGTACACGAGAGAGAAGGTCTCACCTGTGGGCAGAAATATGTGTCACAACCACCCAACACACATGCTTACCTCTTCGGTGACTACTATTTTTCAACAAACCTCAGAGGCATCTTGCGAGTGTATGTTCTTTTGCACCAATTTTCTTAGCAAGTGTGAGGAAGGACTGAAGCTTGTTACCTGCAACACGACTCGCCAAGTAATATTGTTCCAGCCATTCAGTGATTGGATCATAAAATTCATGATTCCTATTTTGAAAGACTGGTGATCTTTGAAAAGATGGATTCCTTATTTGAGAGATGGGATCATGACGGGAATTTGGTACGAATAGATAGATTTGATCATTCTCGTTAGACATGTCAAGACAGTGAGGGCCATCAGCATAGGCTGATGTGCCTCACCTACTTGACAGAAGTTTGAGTAGAAAGATGTTACATGGTGAAGATCATAGTGCACAAAGCGACTATCATTGGATGTACCCTTGGGAAAATGACAAACTCCATGACAACCACCCAAGATAGAATACAAATCAGACCAATTGGTCAAGATGCTAGATTCCCAGTTTGACATGAACAAAGAAAAATTTTGAACAATCTTGCGAACGCTCTGAATGAGGGAACAAAGTTCCTTGTGCGCTAGATATAACAGAACCCCTACCTGCAACTGGTGAAAAATTGCGCAGGCATCATGGTCATCACAGAAATGTAGAAAGGATGCCAACATTGTGAATGTGTGAAGCTAGTTGAGGTGTGGTGAAATGAGAGTAACTTGATTCACATGATAGGTTGTGCACTCATCATCACACAGGGAGATTGCTGGTGTGATTAGCAGGTAGATTTGACATACAAAATTTGCAAGAAGACCAAGGAGTTGATCACGAGAGAGAACACCCAATAAGTATGATTCCATAAAAAGATAGTCTTTGAGATGATCAACTTCACTCTTCCATGGTTGCATGAGGAACAAACACTCCCAACCCAACTTGGATGTAAGAGTGTTGGCCGGATAAATTGATTTTGTGGACAAGACCAATCTCCCTAGTATCAAAAGATAGTCTAGCAACAAACAGACAAACAAACCTATCTTTCTCTAGACATATGCGATTTATAAGTAAATACTACATAGGTGTTAAGATCCTACCTTAGATCCAGCGCTTGTTCGTAGTAGTCATTCTCTAGTCATTCGAGAGAGTTATCTTTGAAGACCTGCAATCACAAACAAGCAAACATTAAATAGCACCTGCATAGCAAATATTATAAATCATGCCTATTATGGTGGTCAAGAAATCCATAAAATAAACAATGAATTAACAGTGTATTGAGAAAAACAAATATATTTGTATTAAGTTTGAATAGTAGAAGAACTTTACAACCTTTTCAACCTTGAGGTTGAACAAGTTCTTCCTGGGGTCCGAAACAGGAATTTCCTTTACTTTGACAAGTCTTGCACTCTTCCAAATGAAATTCATAGAGGTATGTAATCTCTCCTCATAAAAACTCAACTAAAGAAGACTAAGTTCCAACAACATTTTTCCTCAAAAAATACCAAGCTTCTAACTCCCTCTAACCAGTTAACTAGCTCAATGCTTCTTTTTATAGTGCAGAGGAGGAGGTTACATCTCCACCTATGAAGGGATAGAATCCTCCTTCAAAGGAATAAGCTCCTCACATCAAGGGATTAGCTCCTTAAGGTATGGGTTACATGAACCTTAAAAGAGCGAACTTTCCACCTCAAGGTTCCTTCTAGAAGCTTCTAGAAATAACTGAAAGTGAGTTTTTTTAGAATGTACTTGCGCCTTTTTAACTTTTACAGGGGTCCGCACCTTTAACACAAATACAGTGTGGTCAAATGCACCAGAGACATGACCATTAGGTGCGGGACCACAGGTAAGACAAAGAGAAAGTGTAGAACTAGAGTTTTAAAAACTTTTGAGAGCTTTTCTCTTATTTTCAAGACTTGATATGAGGAACTGATAGGAGGAAAGTGTGAGTGGTAATGAACTCACACAGATAACAGAATGTCAAGGTGACAATTTTCAATGCAACAAATTGCCCCCTAAAGTGTGAAGTCTGTAATAGATGGAGATAGAGTCTGTCATGTATGAAGACTGAAGTACTTTATCATTTCAAGAATCATCTTGTGGACACCCCAGTCGGAACCTGTAAAAACATTAAATGCAATATGTATATATACATATCATTGCTGAGGTAGGCATTCCCATACTTAGATCAAAACTGACTAAACTGTTCTGATACAGGAATGATTTTGTAATACATCAAGAGTATAGACATGTGTAGACACAGTATGGATGTAGCCATATATTTATGAATAGTCCACTGTATAATGGATAACAAAATTCCTCGCAGCCTGGATGGTAGAAACTAGATCCAGGGTCTTGATTTCTGCTTCCCGAACTAGTACGATTATATCCATGTGAATGAATGTGTCGAAGTCAAACATGGTAGAAACCACTTGATTACCAGTCAATGATGTGGACTGTTAACAAGTGTGAGAGAAACCATCAGTAATGTCAATGGCTCTCAAAGTACTCAGTACAATCTATGAAATGTGAATAAATGAGCTAAAGTCAAACACATCATAGAATCATTCGATCGAAGGTCATTGATCCAACCTATCATCGAAGGCGAGAAACTTGCCATTAGGGCATGCAGATTTCAAGGTACTGATGATTTCTAGATCAACTTCCTAGATAATGAGCTGAAGTCGATAGAAGGTGATCTGTCGTAGACAAGCCCACAACACGAAACCATAGATCAAGTTTTGAAGAAATATATTGGCAAGGACTGACTCAGGGATGGTCAAAATGGATGACAGATATTTCGCAGATGAATGGTTTGTTTGAATTGATCTCTTGAACACATAACGACATTGCAGATGGTTTGGTGACAATTGACCCAAAGCTAATACCCAAAAACCGACTGAAGACTTTCAATGTGGTTTGATTAACTGTTAGGCAAAGGATTATCCCAACCTAGGTGAACAAAAAGTGTCGTGTTTAAGAGTGGTTAACGACTTTTTTAAAAAACAAAGTGTAACAGACAGGTTCATTTTTCTCTCTTCTCCGCCACCATTTCTGGCAAGTACCTCTTTATTTTTGACAAGCTTGAGGATAACATTTGCTTGTTTATAAGCTCATCCTTCAGATGAGTCCAACTTAGTTTAAAATTCGAACCCTAAGAAGGAGTGGTTTGTTCATGTTTAAAATTGAACAGGTCCTTTACTGTTAAATTTTAGCGAGTCCAATATAGGAAAAACTCAGTGTTTTTCAATTTTAGGGAGTAAGAAGAAAAACCTTCAGAAAACTCCATGGGGGTACCTTTTAGTAAATTTAGTCCCTCGAGCCCGAAAAAGGATAAAATAATGTAGGAGAGAACTCTATTGACCGTAATTAGTCAACGTATACCTTTTTTGTAAATAGTCCATTTCAGTCCGTAAAAGGGGTAAACTTATACTGAAGGGGCGATTATTCATTTATTTTAACGAGTTCGAACAATCAAGTGCTCGACAATCTTTTCAATTTTCAAGAGTCTGAAAAGGGCTTAAAGAGGACTCCAATGTTTTGCTTTTTCATAAATTTTTGAAAGAGTCCAAAAAAGTGATAAAAGTATGCTCTTTGTTGAAAAATGATCAATTTTTCCGAAAAATCCAATATTCTGCACAAAAACTCGAAACATTACACATACCTGTTTAAGATAAATAAAAATGTTTTTAAAAATTTACCTTTTTAAAGTGAAAAATAAATAAATTTTCATTTATTCGAAAAAACTTATAAAAAGGGCTTTTCTAACTTCATTTTTACCATTTGAGTTCAGAGTGAGAAGTGAGAGCTTTTGGGTAACAAAGTTCCTGTGAAGATTCTGGAAAATCCGTCCGTCGGAATCGAAAACCGTCAGCTCCAGGTAATCCACGTCCTTCTTAACTTGCATTTCATCTGTTTACATTTTTTTTTTAGGCTTTAAATTTGATTTTTAAAGGAAAAATAGGTTTAAAAAATCGCTCGCGGGGGTCTGCAGGTGCAACACGCGGGCCCTGCGGACCCCAAAAGAAAAAAGTCATGGGTCCACACCTATTGCTCACAACCCGTGTGGACCTACACATTGTTTGTAAGCAGTGGGTGCGGACCCCACGCAAAGAATTTTAAAACTTAAATTTCTCCATTTTTGCCCAATATTTTTCGAACAAGCTTGTTCTAATATGTCTTTTTATGCATTGTAGGACATTCAAAATGCTAATTTGGCGAGAACGCGAGCATGAGGATGTAGATTATGCCACAACAAATCATATGCCGACATTGTAGGCATTGAGAGCATGCAGACTGTATAAGTTCTGGGCCATACATGGCATGAGGGCCCAAGTAGACCTCTTGACATGGCTAGTAGATAGATGGAACACACAGGACCAGTGCTTTGTGATTGGTGGCCACCAGCTCGAAATCGAGCTGGAGGACATATACTTTTTGACTGGTTTGTCCAAGAGGGTCGAACAATTATCTCTTTTCGGGATAGGACAGGGGCTAGTCTGTCGCTAATCTTCGATTGGAGGTTTGCGATGATCAAGCAAACCCTAAGGATAAACGAATTGATATTAAAACTATCATCCGTCATGAGCTTAAAGTTATTGCATTCACTGTTACCAGACTATGCAGGAGTGTAGCATTGCATGTGGCTACTAGATCCCAGATGCAGATGGCTGTAGACTATTTTCGAGGCACCATATACAACTGGTGCGAGGCTCTGTTGGCAAATGTGAAAGGCCAACTAACCAGAGCAAAGAATGGAAAGCTGAAGAACTTTGTATATGGATTTATCGTAGTCACCTTTACTCTAGAGAGGATCCCCATGTTAGCCCCGCAACATATTCCTATTGATGCTGGTCTTCCTCAAGAGCCTAGAATGGTTCGTTGGGTTACTTTGATGGTCTGTCATGCTGAGGGCATAGAGGTTGTTTGATTTCTGCTTGCATATTTTCGTTGGTTGAACAACCAACCTTTTGTAATTCAGGACTTTGCATATGCCAGGATGGATTACTGCGGTGATCCAGACATGATCCTTCCACCAGGAGAGCAATGGGATGATTCAGGTAAAAATCATTTTCAACACTTTCTAAGTTTTAATTTTTTAAATCATCTAAAACTGGCAATCAAAATTTTAAATGTAGATGTGGGTCCACAACAACCAGCCACTCTCCAGCCTTATGAGAGGAGACACCCAACTACAGCAGCACTAGCCCCACAAGACCAATCAACAGAGATCCTGACCGACTTGGAGCATCATCTAGAGCGCTTGACACTAGATATTCTAGAGACTAATATAGATGATATTCCACTTAGGTTACAGAGATATGTGATTGGGGTCCCAGGACCTTTTAGGAGGTTCCTATGTAGGGTGGCCCGAGCAGTAGTTTCTTATCGTGATCATCACCAGGGATAGGATGATCGATTTTGTAGACTCACGACATTTTTGTCTTTTTGTATTATCATTTTTGCCGATCATAAGGTGTTTTTCAACCTATGATCGAAGACGATGTATATTTTGAAACACACTTCTATGCTATGATATATCATTATTATTGGCTATCTCATGTAACATGTTATCGAATGTTATTAAATTTATTGTTTTGATTATTGCAAATGTCTATTTATCATACTAGAAGCAATTGCATCTGCTAATGTATTTAAATGTCTTGGAATATGCCGATATTCAATGTAATCAAATTCACGTTCCAAGAGAAAAAATCTCAAAAATAACCTTAATAACACTGGTTTTCTAATGGAAGAAACCTTGTTAAGCTATAATACAACGAGTTCAGAATCCAACCTAACAATCAAACTCCGAATCCCAAATGAGATGGATTCAAATAATAACTCAATCACTGCACTATACTCTGTAATGTTATTCATTGTTTGACCAAGGCTTACCCCATGCATAGACACTAACTCATCAGAGGGTGAATAGATAACCCAAGTTGCGGAAGAAATGTTTAATGTACTACGACAAGCACCATCAGAAAAACCAATGTATGTTTGAAGAGACGTCGACATCTGCAATATCAAGAGTAAAATCATGATAAGCAGGAATAGTGATAAGAGCGCTCTCTAATCTAGGCACACTTTTCTAATCTAAAACACATCAGTTGTAAAGAAACTAATCTAACAAAAAATCTCCACACATAATTTAAGCATAATATCTCTTCAGATAAAGTCCATTTATGGGTTTACCCAAAGAGACACCGTCAAAATCTATCAATTCATAAGCCCCTTTTGTTAGCTTTCGCTTAACAATGTAAGGACCATGCCACATAGGTACAAATTTTCCAGCCCCTAGCTTATCGTTTGCTTGATCATATAGTAAAACTAGGTCTCCTTCTGAAAAATTACGAGGTGTAACACTTATGTCGTACTCAGCTTTCATTCGTTTCGCATGAGTCTAGTTTGCTATTGCAGTAGTGTGTCGATTCTCATCTAGCTGAGCTAAGTATAAAAAACGTTTCTCTTCTTCAGAAGTAGCTGGGAGTAATTCTATGGCTAATTGTAATGATGGAATTTCGTATTCAATAGGTAACACTGCTTCCAATCCATAGACCAGTTGAAAAGGAGTGAAACTAGTCGATGTTTTCACTGAGGTCCGATATACCAAAAGTGCTGAAAATAACATGGTATGCCAATTTGACTTATGAATACCAATGATTCGTTTGATCATAGTGACTAAAACTTTACTAATAGCTTCAACTAGACAATTAGCCTGCGGGTAATATGGAGTAGAACTATCGTGGCACAAGCCAAGTTGATCTGTCAGTTCAGTCATCATGATATTTCGAAAGTGACTTCCATGATCAATAATAATAGCTTGAGGAACACCAAATCTAGCAATTATATGATTGAATACGAAAGTTGCAGTAGTCTTTCCGTCTGCCGAAAATGTAGGCATTCCCTTGGCCCACTTAGTAAAATAATCTACCGCTAGGATAATATATGCATGCCCCCCGGCCGGGTGAGGGTTACATGTAATAAAGTCAATACCCCATTTTGCGAAAGGACCGACAACAATTATAAGGTGGAGAGGAGCAAGTGGAGCACACATTTTACAATCAAAGATTTGACAATTATGGCATTTCCGGATTGCATAGATACAATCTTTGAATCAGGATGGCTAGAAATAACCAGCGCACACTATCTTTTGGGTTGTGGCATACCCAGAAATATGACTGCCACATGCTCCAGAATGACAGTCATTTAGAACCTTTTCAGCTTCTTCATGAGTTAGACAATGTCGGAAAACAGAATCTGCTCCATGACGATAAAGTGTATCACCAATAATATTGTATTGTTGGGATTGGAAACGTATTTTCCGTCACTGAGATCGTGATATTTCAGGCCGAAAAGATTGGGTTTGGAGATAAACAATGATATCTCCATACCAAGGATCAAGAATACTGATAAGAAACAAGGATTCATCCACAATGGGTTGCTACGCCATAATTTCAGTATCAGTATGCGGGAAATCACACATCAATTTGACAAAAACCAAAGATTTCTTTGCGTTGGATTTTTAAAGTTCCAAGTCAAATTCCTACAGGATAACTATCCATTTGGAATACTTTCCCCATAGCAATTGTTTAGTCAAGATATACATCATAGGGTTACAGTCAAAAATTACCATGGTTTTGTGTAATAAGATGTAGTGATGAAATCTTTAGACAGCTTGGACAGTTGGCAAGGCCAAGTTCTCCACATGCGAATATTTAAGCTCAGTCGAATGCAGATTTTGACTAAGATAGTAAATCATATGTTCATTGTTGAATTCATCTTCCTGAACTAAAACCATGCCAATGGTGGAATGAGAAGCGACGAGATACAAAAAGTAATCCTGGTTGTAATTGGGAGGATGCAGTAACGGCGCATGGGTTAACACGTGTTTAAGTGCATCAAAAGATTGATCAGTGATCTCATCCCAAAAGAATGGAATATTCTGTTTTAACAACTTGGTAAAACCTTTCATTATCTCGGCATAGTTAGGAATGAAACGACGTAAAAAGTTTGCTTTCCCTTGCAAACTTTGGAGTTGGCGAAGAGTCGAAGGAGGAGGTAGATTGATGATAGCTTCAACCTTCGAGGGGTCGACACGAATGCCAGCCTTTGAAATGACAAATCCCAGTAAGTGAACCGTTTTTACACAGAATACACATTTGTGTGGATCCAGCCGAATTCGATAATGCCTACATATCATAAAGATAGCTCATAAATGAGTGAGATGAATAGCTCTACGCGATGAATGGGTAGGTAAATCATCGAGATAAGGTTGCACAATGTGCTTGATGTCATGAAATGTGTAAGACATAGCCCTTTGAAAAGTTGCTTCAGCGTTCTTCAATCCAAAGGGTAATTTGTAATAAGAAAATGTCCCCCATGGACAAATGAAAGTTGTTTTAGTTTGATCAACAGGGAGTATGTTGATTTGATTGTAATAGGAAAAACCATCCATAAAGGAGAACATTTCACTGCTAGCACAATCATCAATAATTTGATCGTTATAGGGGGTTGGATAATTGTCTTTAGGACATGCTTGATTAATATCCCTATAGTTGATACATATTCTTATCATTCCTTGTTTTTTGTTGACAGGAACAATATTTGATACCCAATCAGTTAAAGGAATTGGATAAATGAAACCTGTGCGAAGTAACTTCTCAACTTCGGCTTTGATAGCAGCAGCTTTTCTCGGATGTATCCGACGTAAGCGTTGTCGGACAGGTTTAGCATTCGGGTAAGTTTTAATTTCATGGAAAACAATTGATGGATTGATTCCTGGCATTTCTTCATATGACTAGGAAAACACATCACAAAATTCTTGAAATAGGGCTTTATAAGTTTGGATTTCATCGTCCGTACAGGAAGCACCTATATGAACGTTTTCAATAATCCCTAGCTTAACTGAAATGTCAATAGGAACCGTTCGAGAGATATTTCCCAAATTTAACTCAGTATCAGAATGTTGCAATGGATTCTATGGTTCTTTGACATAGTCAGTAGTAAAAATAGAAGAAAAATCATTTTCAAAATGATCAAGTTTAGGTAAAAAAGAAGATCGGTGATGAAGATCTTCCCATGGTAAATCATCAACAGACAAAAGTTCACGAATATGCTCATCAAAAAGTGTTGTTGTAGCTGAGGTTGATATCGAAAGTGATTCCCCATGGACCACATTCATTGGATCAGTTTCGGTTGAACAAGAACCAGAAAACGACTGTATAGCCTGATATGCAATTTCAAAGGGACTTAAAGGCATCGTGCCATCAAATGAATCCACCTCAGAATCAGAAGGTACAATCCAAGGATCATCAAAAGTAACAGTATTCGATGAAATCATATGAATATTTGCAATAAAAGATGATACATTAGGAGGAGGGAAGGAAAAAGTTCCCAGTAAACCAGAAACTTTAATAAAACCTACGCAAACATCCCTGTAAGGGATAGTTGTTTTATGGATGTGCTGAATACTATCTATAGCGACTGGGTTGGATGAGAAATAAGTCAGATGGTCTATCGTAATGATCTTTCTGTTATGAGGAAACTTGATAAGCCGAAAGACTGATGAAATAATAACAGTCATAGCATAAGACCAACTGTGACCTAGGAGAAGGTTGTAATCTAGAGGGGCATCAACCACTTCCACATCTAGATTTACGGTTTTTCCTTCGACCCCTATAGATAAATCCTGCAAAATACCAAAAGGATGGAACCCTCGGCCATCAAAATCCTTTAGAATTGTCGGAGACTGATTGAGTGTGGGAGAACCAAGCGATTTCCAACATTGGATCGACATAATACATGTAGAATCCCCTTTATCAATCACAGTCTGAAAGCAAGGTCTGTTTTTGACTAAAACTGGAATCTGGAAAGCCATTTGATGATGTAGGCAAGGTGTACTATTCTCTAAATCGAAGATTATTAGGTTCAAATCCTGAATATCAACAGCTCCTATAGCAGACAATAGTAATTTACGATGTGCTGGGCACGATTGCAGCACTTCCAAAGCCAACATTGCTGAAGGGGAAATAGCTAAGTCTTCAACAATTTTGTAATTCTGAGGAGTGCTCACATGTAGATTGAAAGTTGATTTACGAAGTACAACTTTAGTAGGTGGTTTGATTACTAAGTCAGGGTTGGATTTCTCGATCTGTAGTGGATCAGAACCAGGAGGAGGTGTAGTTGATGTGTTTGAATTAGAAGATTCTGCTTCTTTACCACCAATAGGATTTTTACTACCATGATCTTTCGATCGTGTCGCAATCCTAACATGAGACATCATCATAATGGGTTCTTTTGGGGCATTTTAGGAAGAACCAATCATCTTACTATCTTGAGTAGGAAAAGGATTCTCCAAGACAACAGGTGTTTGAGAACCTTTAATGAATTTCAAAACCTCTGCTCGATGTGGGCATTCTTTGGTAAAATGATCCTCGTCGCAAATGAAACAAGGATAGCGAGGTTTCTGTTTTCTGTCAGTACATTCATTTTTATCCGTTTTATCTTTTGAATTTTGTTTGTTTTTCTTCTTCCCCTTCTTTTTACTACTAGATTTTGATTTGGTCGTAGATGATTCTATGACATGGATGTCAATAGAAAATTCAGTGGGGGAATATCCTTTCGGGGAATTAGGTAAAGTTATTATAGGATAAAAAATCTTTGAAGATTTCTTCTTACTTTTAGTACTAACGGAACCAATCATAGCATCAGCGGCATGAGACCCTGAAGGAGCTGCAGTTATTTGACCGTGTTTTGGAAGATCAGGGATTTTTTCATGTAAAGTACCTGACTGCGTATAGACGACGTCAAGGTATTGAGGCTGAGCAATGAATTTCTCTTTAGTGACAACTCCTCCCTTAGCTACATCTTCAATGATTTTGGGTAACAATGATTTAATGAACCATTCCGCTAAAATTTGATCCAGAATGAAAACTTTCACTAAACGCCTTCTACATCGTCATTCATGAATATGATTAGAAATATATGTGGATGTGGATTGTTTCAGTGAATTTAATAGTTCTGTGCCATTGTCGTATCTGATAGGCAATTGAAAATGAGTTAAGAAAGCAGTGGCTAACTAATTGAAATTATTAAAAGAGTGTCGTGGTAACTCAATATACCATTTAGCGGCAAGACCAATAAGAGTTCGTTGAAAAAGACGCAATCAAATTGAATCATCAATGATTGAATTAGATCCATACCAGAGGTGATAAGTCATAACATGATTTGATGGATCCTCTCCTGACTTACCCTCGAATTTCGGGATATCACTGGGCAACTTACTAGGCATTGGTGGCCAATACGGAAGATAATAAATCAGATCGTTTGTAAGATGCGACAAATCAGGTAAATCCAAAGTTGCAATAAATGGTAACTGACGATTAGGGTCGCGAAAACCTTGAGTAATGAGACCAATTCTAGGAGGAGGATATCCAGGATAACCTAGAATCGGATTTGCATTAGGAATGTTATAACCTCCTGGAAAACCAAGATTAACTGGACAAAACTAGGGTTGTTGAGGTTGTTGATAAGTATAGCCAGGATATGGTTGATACTGATAAATTGGGTTTTGTACAGTAGGACTGAATTGATACTGTCCCTGGTAGGGTTGAGAGATGAATTACGGTTGACTTGTGGAAATCGTACTTGTACCAGCTTGCCCTTTAGGCATCTGGACCGAAGTCTGAATTGTAGGTCCTAACTGTGGCACAAAGACTTGAGGAATTTGCATTGATGCAGGGATAATAGAAACCAAAGCTACAGATGCTCCAGAAACAGGTGTTGTAGGTTGAACAGGAGTTGCAGTAGTTGCAGCAGTTTGAGGCGGAGTCCGAGGTGTGTTAGGCCCAGGCTGCTGAACTAAACCAGGTGTAGGGATTTGAACAGTAGGTTGGACAGGTTGCTGGATTGGACTAGAAACCAAAGGTTGTCTAGGTTGATTAGGTAACTGCGCATTAGGTTGCATAGTCTGTTGAGTTTGAGACGGATTCCACACCATGTTCATTCCGGGGTATGGACCCATAAAAGGTTGTGCATATGGAGGACCATAACCTGGTTGAATGTAGGGATTATCATTGTGCGGTACATTTTAAGCTCCTTGTAAAAATGATTGACTAGAAGGTGGTTGAAAACCTTGAGTTGGGTACTGAGCTTGAGGTTGATAACCCTGAGGCATGTACTGAATCTGGGGTTGATAAGAATCCTGAGGAATATACTGAGTCTGGGCTTGACCTTGGGGTATGTACTGTCCTGAAGGTTGAAAACCTTGAGGTAGCCCTCCAGGGGGTAACTGACTACCTTGGGGTTGCCCCCCAGGCGGTAACTGACTACCTTGAGGTTGCCCCCCAGGCGGTAACTGACTACCTTGGGATTGCCCCCTAGGAGGTAATTGACTACCTTGGGGTTGAGGATTTGGAATACTACTAGACATCATAAGGATTTGCTCTGCGTTCAACATTTGAGTTCCATTACTACAAGATGATAACTCTTGTTCAGTCAGTCGAGGAGTTACTCCTGAAAAAGTACCAGAAAGTGATTGGTACCCTGAAGGAACAGAAGGACCGCCGTATAAAAATGTTTCTGGTGATTAGGAAAACATAGATGACAGGATCAGAACAAGAGGACCCTTTCTTGCAAGTGTCTAATATGTTCATGTCTTCACCTTGGTACTCCGACATTGTCTATGTCTTGCAGCACTTGAATTCTCCTTCGGAATTTCCCAAAGGTAAAGTTAGATCACTGAAACTCAAAGCTTCAAAATATTGTATTCTAGATGGTGTTTTATTTTGGAAAGATCTTGGAGGTGTGCTACTGAATTGTTTAATAGAAAATGAAGCTAAAGATATAATGAAGGATTTTCATAAGGGAGATTGTGGCGGTCATCATTTTTGGAAAACTACAACAAAAAAGATCTTAAGAGCTAGTTTCTATTGGCCGACCCTCTATTCTGATACATACAAAATAGTCATGAGCTGCCATGAATGTCAAATTTTTCAAGGAAAGAGGAAACTTCTGCCATTACCACTACAACCAATTTTGATTTCAGTTTCTTTCCAGTAGTGGGGTCTTGATTTCATTGGCGAACTCCATCCTTCATCTTCAGCACAACACAAATGGATTTTAACAGCCACCAACTACTTTACAAAGTGGATTGAAGCTACCCTGACCAGGCATGCTATTGATTATGTCATCATTCAATTTCTGGAGTCTAATATCTTGTCTAGATTTGGTTGCCCGCAGAAAATAATAACAGACAATGTTGCTACTGTTAAATAAAAAAGAATGGTGGATTTATGCGCCAAATATCATATTGTGCTAGAACATTCTACTGCTTATCATCCACATGGGAATGACCTGGCTGAATCTTCCAACAAATATTTGGTTAACATCATCAAAAGGGTCCTGGAGGTGAACAAGAAGAATTTGCATAAAAAACTCATCAATGATTTATGGGCGGACAAGGTCAGCACTAAAATGTCAATAGGTATGTCTCCTTTCCAGCTGGTATATGGAGTTGACACAATATTTCCTTCATCTCCTGTTGTCCCAATAATGAAAATCCTATAGGAATTGGATAGTGAAACTAATGACATACAAAGGAGAATAGACCAGATGATTCATTTACAACAAACAAGAGAAGAATTTTTTCAGAACACAACCAAACACCAAGAGAAAATCAAAAGGATTTATGATCGCAAAACCAAGGAAGACAATTTCAATTTGGGAGATGTAGTGCTTCGGTGGGATGCTATAAATGAAGACAAAGGCAAACATGATAAGTTTGAGAAATTATGGAAGGGACTATATAGAATTTCTGCTTTCAGGGGAAAGAATGCTTTCTTGTTGGAAGAGATGGATGGAAAATATTATTCAGGAGGGGTGACCAATGGTAGGCTTCTCAAGCACTACTATGTCTAAAATCTTGAATGGTCATCATCATTGTACATACCGGTGTGTATTTTACTTCTAGAATTTTAGATAGTTGTCATCAGAGTTTGAAGCCCGAAGTGAAGGCCCTGAGATTCTTTGAGTCAGTATTGTTTTCATTTTTTCTTATTTAGTTATTTTGTCATGTCAAAAGGTTAGTCAGTCTCAAGTCAAAAAATCAGTTTTTATGCATGTTGACTCCATTTCCCAATAAATAAGGCTATTTGATCTAAGGTGTTCTTGACACCTCCAAGGAGCTTCCATCCCCAGTTGGAGCCAATGTTAGTGTCAGTCTGTCACCTGGATAGAAAAAAAAAAACTTTTACCATGTTATTCTTAGGCTTTCATCATCAAATTTTTCTGTTACTAGGTCTACACAACAAATTTGGTCATTGTATGGTCAGTCCAAAGATGGAGTCATTGTTTCAAATTTCACTCATGCTAGTTGCTTATCATATTTTATGAAGGTTTCACCATGAAAATGGGTCAAGTCATCATCATCATTCCATTAGGTCTTAGGTCATCCATTAGGTCACAAGGGTCCCCAATGTTCACCATTTCCATAAAAAAAAACCAGAAATTAGTCAAACATGACAAAGAAACTGTTGACAAATTGATCATGATTTATTCACACACTTTTCATATTTTCATGACATCAAAGGTTTCAGAAGAAGGAAGCTCCAACACTCAGGAAATCAAAAGCACACTTGCAATGGTAAAGGTAAAATCTGTCTCCAAAAAGTGAAATCAGTTCACAAAGGAGGGTTGGTTTCCTTTCTTTTTTTTGAAAAAGTGAAGAAAGTATCCCTATATAAACTCAAAAAGACTCATAACCTTTTCATTCATATCCCATTCACTCCTCATCATCGAGCTCACTTGCCCAAAAAGCAAAAAACTTGTTTCCCTAGGAGAAATTGGCCAAAAATTGAAGGCGCTATGCATAGATACACTGTGCTGCGCTTAGGAGGCAGGCACTGCACGTAGGTGAACTACACTGTGCTTTGGCACTGCGCACAGGACAGAGTACCCGAAACTCACCCAAACTTTCCCAAATTCCAAATTCTTGCTTACAAGTTCGAGCAAATAGCTTTCTAAAGCTGAACAAGTAAGTATATCATTTCCCTCTCTATTTGCTTTCCCAATTTCATTCCATGTCCATAATTTCTCAAGCGTGTCTGAGGACACTTCTGCCATTATTGTGGTATCAGAGCTCCAGTAATGCTGCAGTGGATTTGAGGAGACGATTCCAGCTCTATAGGTTTTTAGAAAACTCTTTTGATTTGATCAAGTGAATAATTGTTGATTTTCATGACGCAGTTGAGTTTTTTTTCAGTACAGGAAAACTCAAGAATTAAAAATTTGAATGATAATTAACAGAACGGCCCAATTGAATTCCGCATAGACGGATTCAAACAAAATTGTGGGCAAGTTGCTTTGCAGGCAATTAAATCTCCGGACACAGTTGATTTTTTTCCTCACGGAATCTCCCTTAAACTGAACATAGCAGCAGAGTGGCTCCCCGGCATCGTCCTTTTTTTTTTAGCGGCGGCAGAAAACTCCAGGGACCGACACCAGGCAAAGAACCAATCAAAATGCTAAGTACATGAGGAGGCGACTCATCGATCACGTATTGAAGATTCAGTTACACATTTTCTATCACAACAAAGAACTCAGAAAACTAGAGGGAGACCCCAGGAAGCAAGAAAACTCCAGTAAAAGCGGGTTTCTCAAGAATCAGAAAATTGTCATTGGGATTTTTTGTTGATGAGAGGAATTTAGAAAACCCAGAGGAGAAAACCTGGCTATCAGGTGAACTTTAGTAAGCTGAGAGAAAACCGACAAGTAGAGAACTGGGTTTTTGCGGCAATGTTTTTTTGTCCAACGTAAAAATCTGTAAAGTCCAATGGCTTAATCATGGGGAGATAAAAAGGTCCTCGACATTACAGGAAACAACTCATCCTTCGATAGTTGGCGAAATGACGATGACCCTGTAACAATTTCAGGAACAATGGAATAATGTGTTCGTTGGGGGCACTGACATTTGATGCTTTTTTTGTAATGGCAAGATAAGTTTTTTTTAGGAGAGATGTAATTTTATTTTTTTTGGAGTAATAAGGAGTTTTATTTGTAATTTGTAAATTGGAGAAATAAGGTGTGTTGGGTAAATTTGTTTTCAAGGAGTTATTTTTTAATTGGGATCATCACATTGTAACTCAAAGTATTTTTACTTTGAGGGGGGGTAAATTTTTTACCATATTGTGCAAAAGCACCATTGTAAAAAGTCAAATTATGTGTCGAAGATGCAACAAAGTTGGCCATTATGCTGAAGATTGTCGCACTTCACTTAAGAAAATTCCCAAGCTTCAGCAGCATTCAGCACAATTTGCAAATGTTCAAGATGAAGATAGCTCAGAATATGTTTTTACTTCCTCACCAGCATCACAAATTTCATCTCATCTTAGAAGTGACTATGAAGATGCCTGGATCTTAGATTCCGGGGCAACTCAACATATGACTTGTCGACGTGATTTTTTCTGGAATTTTCAAGAATGCCAACTTAATTCAATTTTTCTTGCTGATGATACAAAACATACTCCTTATGGAAAAGGAGTAGTAAAAGTTTTTCTCCCTGACATTGGAGAAAAAATGATTTCCAATGTATGGTATGTACCCAGTTTCAAGAAATATTTTCTCTCTTTAGTCATAATTCGACAAGTAGGACATCAGGTGATTATGGAAGATGGTTTAGTGAAGATTAATTCAGTGAAACAGAACTTGAAAACAGTCATGACAGGTTATGAAGATGGAAAGGACAGTTATTCCAAGGCATTCTGATTTTGCAGAGGCAGTAACTACAAGTATTTCACCTATCAGACTATGGTATGTAAGATATGGACATTTGAATTTTGAGAGTCTTTCTCAATTGCAGAAACAAGGAATGGTTAAAGGACTTCCCACATTCAAAAGGGAAAATGCAAAATGTGAAGCTTGCATTTATGGCAAACAAAATCGAGAAAGTTTTCCAACAAGTTCATGGCATGCAAACAGGCGGCTACAACTAGTTCACAGTGATGTTTGTGGTCCACTACAAACTTCATTTGGTGGTTGCAAATATTTCTTACTATTCATTGATGATTTCAGCAGAATGATTTGGGTTTACTTTTTGAAGAACAAGTCAGAAGCATTTGATAAGTTTAAATTTTTTCGCCAACTTGTTGAAAATGAAGTAAAAGAAAAGATAGGTACTCTCAGGACAGATAATGGGGGAGAATTCACTTCGAATGAATTCAAACATTATTGCAGTGAAAATGGCATAAGACGACATCTCACTAATGTTTACACTCCACAGCAAAATGGAGTAGTCGAAAGAATGAATCGCACTTTGTTAGGAATGGCGAGATCCATGTTAACCTTCAAGAGGTTAAGTCCAACATATTGGGCGGAAGCAATCCATATAGCTGTCTACTTAAGAAACAGATCTCCAACTTCTTCTTTAGACGGAATTACACCTTATGAAGCTTGGTTTGGTTTCAAACCTCGAGTTAAACATCTTAGAGTTTTTGGGTCAGTGTGTTATGCCTTAGTTCCGAAAGAAAAA